>OMMV01076456.1:0-13357 GCA_900302635.1 Chatrabus melanurus
TATCAGTAAGATACGCCACAAGCTGCGGTTAAAGATGCATGTAGTACAATCATTTAGCCACACAAAAAAACAATAAAAATAAATCACCAGTATTTATTTTATAATGTCACAGGCAGAGGACCCCAACACAGAGAACCACAATGTCGGTACGTAAAATCTGGTTTATTAGAAACAGTTCCAGCAGGTTGTGTCAAAGCACTCAATAGCAACAGTCTACAAATTATGACAGTTCTTGGAGTGGCAGACGATAGGATTAGTCTTACTCAGGCAGTGGTCAGGTAACATGGGCGATCAGTCCAACAGGCAACAGTGTCTTTAAAGGGAGCAGCAGAAGAGTTATCAGAGGTTGAGTACACAGACATCTGTCATACCAGGCGACCAAATCTGGAATCAGCAGGCAAGGCTCAGAAAACATGGAATGGCAGCGTGGGTCGGTAACACAGAGGCAAACACTGGAAAACAACGCGAGAGAGCAGCCATGAAGCTAGACAATCTGGTGAGGGGGCAACACACTGAGTGGTTACAAAGGCTGACAATGAATCAGAGACCTGTGAACCTGGAAACCAGTGAACAGGAAGTAGAGCTACTGTTGTGATTATTATGCCAATGATTTCCACAGTAATGTGATCAGAATGTCCATAAATCTCAAGTTAGTTTTATTTGTTAAAGCCCCAAATCCTCCAGCTGTAAACGGGTACCTGCCTTGGCCGGGGGAAGGAACTTGTGATGGACTGGCGTCCCGTCCAGGGGGAGTTATAGACTCTCATTCGCTTTGCGCTGCAGAATTCGGGGAAAAGCACCGGCACCAGTGTACCTCAGGGCCTGTGTAGGACTTAAGCCGGTCACCTATTGCTAATTTTTGACACCAGATTGTCTACTTTTTTTGGTGCAAAATACAATTAGATCCCCACTCAGGGCAAGAAAACATGTGTAGTCTATGGTAACAGTAGGGTTGCAGAACATAGTGACCAATCCAGAAGGTTCTGAACATGTTCAAAAAAAAAATTGTGACGTCTGTGTCGTGGGAGAGAAAAGCCCCACTTGGGCCAGATGAGTAAGTTTCTCTTGCCACAACGTTCACGTACATTAACACTTCATACATCAATGCAATCAAATATTACACTTATCTGAATAAATACTGTACTCGACTGAGTCTGATATATTTAGATTTATTTTGGCAAAGCACACAACAAACTGAGCTGGTCCCCGGGGAGCAAAACCAAAGACCCTTTGTGAGACACCTTCTTTTATACAGTTACATCAAAGCATTCCTTTGCGAGCTCATATGAAGTTTATCCTTACCGATAATGATTATGTTCATCAAAGAATGGAGGAGCTTCCCCGATCCTATGGATGATCTTATTGATGAAAGTTTTCAGATGTTAAAACCTTGAATCATTAGCCAAATTGTGACCTCTGTTAATTAGTCAAAATGTGACCGAGGATAACTACCCTTCCCTATCTTGGTAATAAGATAGTGGTCTCATTAATTTAGAGAGTGATTTAGAAAATGGTCTTATTAACTTAGAAGTTTTCAAATGTCTTCTGTTCATCAGCCAAAATGTGAGCTAAGATAAGAACTCTTCTCTGCTTTATTGATGACATTAATTCGGACAGTTTCAGATATCTTGTGTTTTTCATCCAAATCAGCCCTTGGAAATTTCGCAGGGCTGGGCAGTTGCCAGATGATTTATCTCTAGTCTTTGAGAGTCCACAGTGATGTCCTCGACTACTTAGTTAGAGCGAACACTAATTGCCTCCAATTTCCATGACTGAACACAAACCTTTCCTGAGCACAAATGACTTCACTGCTGTGATCCACATGGTTAAATGACCTCCTGAAACTCAAGCTTGAATAGGAATTAGGTTTTGGAATAAAACTGATGCCCCCGTATGTGGACGCAGGGTCTCAGGAGGTTAAATTAAGCCGGTTACCTTTAATATGGGTGACAGTATAACTATTTGTAGATATTGTTACCACAAACAAATGATTACATTGTCATGTCACAAAAGTGATATATGTGCCCATAATATTCAAACCATATATTTATATATATCTAAAGGTTACACGTAGCATAAATGAGTCTTCTCCCACATCGAATGAATCATGATCCACAAAAGTGAATAATCGGCTGTAGTTTGTGCAGATAGGGGGTATTATGCGTCTTGTACTGTAATTTGACAGATAGCTGTGGTTCTTATTTCGTTAGTGCATCTTGAAATAAATCATTGCTGCTTAAATGTGGATTTGACTACTTGGTTATTTTGATGTCAGGTTAAAGGCTAAAATTAAAATGCAATGCAGATTGTGTTATTTGTGAAGTGAGTGGTGGGTGATTTCTTTGCAGTGGGGTGAAAATGACCGGATCGGGCAGCGGAGCGCAGCGGATCGCAGCGGTCAGTCAATGTGTGTGCAGGGCGGTGCGTTCAAAGACTCACTGTTCGTTGATGTCTTTAAATCTCCTCTGGAACTATAATATACATCCGTAATCCCATGAGATGCATGCCGCACTCTTCAGCAGAAGACAGTTTTCAGATGTTAACAGATAAATTTTAGCTTTGTCTTAACGTCTGGTTATCACAGACATTAGCGCACAGACTGCACATAGTACCGTTGTGAGCAATCTCGGAAGCGCCCGTGTCATGGGGCTGCGGTTAATATCACTTGTAATCGGCACCAACCTGGTGTATAATAAGACACACAACTTTAGACTGCTATTGTGATGAATTGGGCTCGACATCCTCAGTTTTGGAATCAGGAAGGCAATCAGGGTCACAAATCAGCAATGGGAGACCGACTTCATTTATTTCAATGTCACATAAATTTGAGGCTAAGATTTGCTTTTTTTCCTTAGAATCCGAACTTATAAGTTCACTGAACAATCTTTTTTTTACACTTTATTTTTAGTCTTAATTTTCTCTGTTTTGCTTGTAGCCTGAGCTGAGCACTTGATCATCAACAATGTACGGTACAGTCCACAGCATTATAAGGGACTACTTTGTGTGTAGTGACACATTGTTACAGGTGCTATCAGGTGCGTATTGTTCTGTGAACAATAAAAAGTCTTTGGTGTTTTCAGAAACTTTCAAACTAAGGGCCTTTTCAGACCAATAGTTCGATTGCTTTGGTCCGCAACAGGCAATAAATTGTTACAATGTAGCAAACAGACTTTCGTGCGGTTCAATTTCACATATGCATATTATTAAATGGACCAAAATAGACTGCCCTTGTGATTGGTCAATCAATCTGTCAATCAATTACACCACTCAAAGACCTTGTGCATGCGACACGCGCTTGACACGGCATCATTTTTCTTCAGGCATCTGCATGAAAAAAGTGATGCACTCGCACATCCAGGCGGGGACGCACACAGAAAGTCCTGCAAGAATGTGCCGCCACTCACTCTTTAAAATAAAGACCAAGCTAAACTTTTTAGTTTTTGGGGGGAATATATGCATTCTGCAGAAGTGTGTGCGCTGGTGCTGTAGAGCAGATCATCTGAACACAGATCATGCACAGATCACCTGAGCAGCGCACCTCTGCAGAGCGCATATATTCCCCCCCTTGTTTAGCTTGGTCTTTATTTTAAAGAGTGAGTGGCAGCACATGCTTGTGACTCTCCTGTGGTGCGTCCCCGCCTGGCTCTGCAAGGGCGTCACCTTTTTTCAGGCAGATGCGGTTAAGGAGATCAAATGCACTTCAAACAATTTTTCCCGTTTATGGGCCATAAATTATATAATCTACTTTCGTCTTCTCCCAATTTCAACTTGGGGTCACCACAGCAGATCCCACATGGGTCTGCGTGTAGGTTTGGCACAAGTTTTACGCCGGATGCCCTTCCTGAACCAACTCCACATAACATGGAGAATTGGCAGGGAACCGGGAGCCTTCCGCACTGAAAGCGGTCGCACTAACTGCTAGGCCACCACGCCTATGTTTATGCGCCGTAAATTAAATTTCAAATATGCGATACATGTGGGAAGCAAATACGTGATGGTGTGACACCGGCATTAGGTTGCTTTCTCACCAGAGGGACCGCACCAGAGTTCGGCATTTGGTGTGGATGGAGACCACCTCTTTTTGGAGGACTTGGACTGATTAATTTGGTGCGGACCTGAGTGTGATTGTTGCATTCTGACCAACACAAACAAACCGAACCAAGGGGTAAAAGGCACCAAAGTCTGATTGGTGCGCACTAACTGTTGTTGGTGTGAAAACAGCCTGTAAGTACAAAGTGTGTCACGTGACGTTCCTATATCGCTAGTTAGCTCGCTAACATCTTGTAAGATGTCTTGTAAATCACCTCAGAGGTATTATCTGGTTGCAAAGACAGGGTTGTTAGATTTAAAAGTGTTTATTTCTCGCTAACCTTTACAAAATATAAGAGAAACATGCCAAACATATGCGATTTATACCGAAATACGCGGCGTAGCGTATTCCACCATGTTGGATTATTTTTTGGAGTTGGAACAACCAACGTACGTCACACTGACGTCACGCTACCTTCACTCTGATCGACTTACGTACGGCACGATTTTTTTGTGCTTAGCAGAATATTTATGATAGTTCAGATTAAGGACAATGTACTCGTTTTTGAGAAATGAGAGAAAATATGAACACCTACACCGAGATGGTGATTTTCTTTACTTGGGCCATCAGTGCGCTGTCCCTTTAACTCAGTCAAAGCAAAAAGATGACTTGACTGAGTCAGGTGCAGTAAATGCATTATTTTTTGCAGTGTGCATGGCTGAGAATCTTCACAGAAATACTTCTGGCAGAATGTTGGGGCCAGTTTTGTCAAAGCAGTGCTGAATCCCAGAGAATTACAGCAGTCTCCTGTACAAGCTCTTAAACCAGCTATGTAATTTGAGTAGTGATGTTTCCATCTCCCTCTTTCTGTCTGTATCTGCTCTCATATCTGTCCTATTATCACAAAAAAACCTCATCTGACAGGAGCATTGTTGCTGAGAGACCTAATGGCACAGCTGCTTTATTATTAGTGTGTTTTTGTTAAAGGCTCTAGTACAACCGGGGACCCCGGAGCAGGAGAGCGCACTGGTAAGTGGTAAAAACAGTCTTTAATGCGACCAGAGTCTTTAAGGACAAGTTCAAAGTGCAACGTTACAGATCTCAGCTGGTAACAATGAAGGGCAAACCAACTAGTGACATCGTTAAACAGGCAGTGGGTCAGAACCGGAGAGGCAGTCAGAACAGGTACCGAGGTCCAGAGGGGCAGGCGAGTACTCGGCACTGGGAAGACGTAGCATGGGTCGAGAACCAGGAAGACAAACACGGAGAAGAACGCGGGAAAGCTTTGCATACTGCAAGGGACAATCTAGCACTGGAAAGGCGGGGAGAGAGAGGTTAAATGGAGACAGGGGCAATCAAGACAATTAAAAACAGCTGGCACAACAGGAAGAAAGCAGAGGCAATACACACAGCACAGGAGACTACAAAATAAAACAGGAAGTGCACTGACAAGACCGAAGCATGACAGTTTTGTGTTTTGGTGGAGAGAAAATTAAAATAATACGAGAGGGCCCTCCAAAGCTCCACCAAGGCTCCACAGTCCCCTTTAATTTAAGCCCTAAACATTTACATTTGTTCCTCCTCTTTGTTCCTGACTATGACCAAGGAGATGTTTTCATTGATATTTGTCTGACCTTTGATTCTTATCACTTAACAAAGATCATAAACAGGATCAGGATCAAATTAATCAGATCAAAGCTCAAAGGCAAGATCAGCATTAAAGGATTCCAGGTCAAAGCTAAAATACCAAAGGCAATATCTACCTAGTGATCTGGATCTGCACCAAAATTTAATCAGCAATTCCTTGGTGAAAGTTATACCTCTTCACCATATTTATTTACAGTTCGTTTGTGTCAACATGTCCTGCTGACTAACTCACTGACAGTGGGAATGAAAATATAATCCCATTCTCTGTTACAATGTTTCAACCTAGAAGTGTGGTTCCCAACCCCAGTCCTCAGAGACATCCTAACCTGTACATTTTTCATCTCTTCCTGCACTACCAAAAGCCGATGAGCGCATTCAGTGTCTGTCAACCCTTGATTGGCTGAACACACCTGAATAACAGGATTTCCTTTATGATATCATAGGGCAGAAATATTGACTTTACTTTGCAAGGTCATCAGCATAGAATATTAAGCTTTCCTTTATGTCATAATGTAAAAGGCCTGATAAGGAAAGATCAAAGGACTCTTTTATATTACTCAGTTCAGCAACAAAGATACTGTCAGTTACTTTCAAGTTAACCAGATACAGTTACTGTTACTCTAAGTCTTTTAGTTCAGCTACATCATTCAGTTGCAGTTGCTCCCAAGTTACAGTTTCTTTTACTCGGTTATCTGCAACCAGTCTGTGACCTGACTATATTAGTTACTCTGTGCACCTATAGTTACCAAAAGTCATTCAGATACTTTTAAGTTACTTAAGTTACTAAGTTACAATGATCAAAGGCAAATTCTGCACCCTGAACTGTATCAAGTCTGGGAGAATGCACTGGTGCGTCGTCGCATCCACCACACCATAGAACCACTCCAGGTCCTGGATGGCAGCCACCCCGGCAGACAACCGACCCATCCCGACCTCTCGAAAGTGACCATCTACGTATCTGCTGTATCCACACCAAAATTTAGTCAGCAATTCCTTGACCCTACCACAACATCAATTCAATTTCGATTAAATTGGTTCATGAATTTGAGATATTCTGCTGACAAACAAACAAACAAACAGGGAATGGCAACAAAAATGTAACGTAATGTACAGCAGATGCAGTGAGTTTGTGTAACTGTATGTACGTCGGTCTGGAAAGGCTGGGTGCAGCAGGGCAGCTCAGAAAGAGACACAACCTCATAAAATCATCATTTCCACGCATATCAAATGCTATTTAGTGATGCAGCAAATGCTCTCTGCCTAAAAGCTTTATGTCTGGACCACGTTGTCGTGCTCTGAAAATAATTGCCGTCTCTGTCACTGTAGTGCTTTCTCCATCAGTCCGCCACTTAAAACCAAGGAGGGTGCCTTTTCCCATTTTTTTCATCCACTGAGCCCACATCACACAGCTGTTTGACTTGTAGTGAGCTCCTATGGTTTAGATTTTTGCTTCAGTGTGTCAGATCGAAAACCGAGAAAGTGCATGTTGGAGAAAATGGCAGCAATCAGTGTTGGAAAGATTCTGAAATGGTATCTCCCACCAAGTGTTCACAAACAACACACAGTAGTATTGTTCAATCGAAATATATTGATGTCTGAAGACTGAGTGATGCTGAGACAAATATGCATGGGTCACATCGCTCAGTGACGACCCACTGGGTACAGGAACAGTGCAAAACTGCTGTCTAAGGCTTTAGAGTCTAAACTCTAAACCTCTATAAGCAGTACCATCTGAAAGAAATCAAGTGAAATTCCTCCCATGCTGCTTATCAGTTTGAAAACTGTATAGTGACATGTGATGTTCTATCTTTGCATTATATTGTATGTTACGCCAAATCAAAATAGATGTTATCTCATGGCACTTTACACATGAAACCATACTTTGAACTATAATTTACAGAGAACCAACATTGTCCCAAGAGCAAGCACAGGGTGATGGCGGCAAGGAGGAAGAAACCTCAAGTACAACCAGGCTTTGTGCCATGGCCCTACAACTAGAAGACCACCTGCAGTCCCAGGTGTAGTTTAACACCATACCCATTGCAGCATGCATGTTCCTCATTGCTGAGAACCTCGGTGAGTAGATCAGGCCAAGGGGATCCCCATGTAACACTGGGCTGCTGCAGTTAGATGGTTATTTTGAGGAGACATGGATGGACTGCAGGTCTGTTTATGTGGTTGGAATCCAAAGTGATTCCATGAGATGGTGAGCCCAGCAAGCAGTGCATGATCACAAAACTGATCTGTCTCTTTCTTTAACATTGAAAGATAGGGTGTTTGTCAAGAACCTACCTTATGATGTCACAACGATCTATAGACATCCTGCTGACAGACAGACTATTTGGCCTTGGCAGAGGTGTCCACTCTCTGAATGCCCTCTAGTACTTATTTTTTCTACTTCATGGTAACATAATCCGATGTCAAATTGTCCAATAGCAACGCTTTGTCAGGTCTTCAAAAATATTAGAAGTGCCGTCCAGCATCAGTACAGTGACATATAGAGAATTGGCTTTCTATTAAGTCTTTCGTACTGCTGTCCCTCTTTTACTACTTTTGAAGTTGTGGTTAGGGAGAAGGTGAAGCTTAGTGGCATACAGTGACTTGAGACCAACAGCAATAGGAGGGAGAAAATATCTGTCCTCCCTGACCAGATCATGTTACCTGAGGAAACAGGCAGAGCAGTTCCATCCACATTTTTCATCATCATTATGATCCATTTATTATTGTTCTGATTGTTTGTGTCCATTTGCTGAAGAAAGGTGTGAAAGTTCAACATGTGGCTGTGGCGACCCCTAACGGGAGCAGCCGAAAGAAGACCAATCCAAAAACCCACTTTGCTTTGCCTATGTAATATCTCATAGAGAACATGGGGAGAATCTCTGACTTCTTCCCAGTGAATACTGATGTAAATCAGGGATGTGTTCCAGCTCCTATACTGTTCAATGCTTGCATGGACTGGGTGTTGGGTAGGGTTGTGGATGTCAAGGTTTACTGACCTTGACATCACAGACGATGCTGTGATCTTTGCAGAATCAATGGATGTCCTGGTTGCAGCACTTGAGAAGCTGAGGGTGGAATCCCACCGTCTATGATTGCAACTGTCCTGGATCAAGATTAAGATCCAGGCTTTCAATGACTTCTGGGACTCGTGTATCTGTATTTGGTGAATGTGTTGAATTTGTAGAGACATTCACTTATCTCAGCACTGATATTCATGTCTCTGTGTCCTTGGCCTTTGACATTGGGAGATGCCTGGGAAGAGCTTACTGAGTCACGAGGTCACTGGACAGAGGTGCTTGGCGATGCCGATATCTTTGCAAAAGAACAAAGGTCCAAGTTTTTAGGGTCCTGGCACTTCTTCTCTTACTGTATGGTTGTGAGACTTGAATGCTAACCAGTGACCTAAGGCAATGACTAGATGTCTTTGGTACTAGGTCTCTTCAGAATATCCTTGGTACCATTGTAATGACTTTGTTTCAAATCAACAGTTACTCTTTGGGAGACTCAGAAGAGGTGTACCAGTTTCATTGAGTGAATGTCAGCTTTGACATTTTGGCCACGTGGCACGTTTCCCTGTGTATGATTTAGCACACAAGTGTTTTGAGGACCACTGCAACTGGAAAAGGCCAAAGGGATGCACATTTTTCACCTTGCTGCGACAGATAAATGGTTACTCTCGAGAGCTGGGGATGGACTGGTCGTCCGCGTGGGTGGTTGCCATCCAGGGCCAAAGGTGGTTCTGTAGTGTGGTGGATGCAGTGATGGGTGGCACCAATGCACGCTCCCAGACTTGATTTGGTATGGATGCCACAAAGGCCACAGCTGCTTGTAATAATATTCACTCTAACTTAATAGTTTGATCTTGTTGTCCTGTTTGTCCTTCTTTCTTTGCCTGAGTTTTGTTGACAACAATCTTTACCATTGAGTCATAATCCAAGAACATTAATCTCAGTTTTAATCTGAGCCTTTATAACTTTCTTGTTTTGTTCTGATCCAATCCATGCAGGCTCTTGGTTTTTGTTCCTGGTTAAGTTTAGCTCCAAAAGTTTTCACATGCCCCTTATGATTTTCAACCAAAACATTCACCTCTCACTGTTTAAATTATGACTACAGCACCATCACCACAGGCCAGGGCAGCCACTCTACATGCTCCTTCAATCTGTTGATTGTTGTTAAGCCTTTTAATTTAAGGTCTTATTGCAATTACATGGAGAGCTGCACTCAATAGACGGCCGTGCATCACACTATTGGAAATCTGAAAAGGTTCTCTGAAAGCACCATTATCACTAACACTAATGACAGACTTTGCATATAACAACTGTACCCAGTTGATAAATTCTGCTTGAAAGCTAAATGCCTTCAAGACAGCCCACAGATAATATCTTGACAGATAATCAAAAGCGTTTTCTTAATCTTGGCCCAGCACATATAAATCTTCAGATCCATTACACGAAGCGATTTCTCACAGAGTACAAAGGTCGTCCTGCATTAATCATCTTTTTACTGCACACTTTTTCTCCTTTTCTGTTATTACACCTAAAATATCAGTCAATTTGTTCATTATAGTTTTGGCTTCTATTTTATAGTCAGCATTCATCAATGTCAATTGCTTGTAATTTTCCCAATCATATTCATCCTCTTTTTTAAAATTTATTTATTTTACAGAATAAACAAATAATGCTGCGATAAAACAAATTGATGATATCATCAAAACAAATCTCATAAAACTCTACTGCCCATTTGGTCCTGGGGATTTGCCAGTGTTTAATTGACCAATCGCTTTACAGTTTCATCGCTGGCGATATGAGCCAGCAGTGATGTAAATGTACCAGGGTCATACAGTGTCATCACACTTAATATCCTTTTGGTGGCATCTTCCCAAACCTAGCAGAGTTCACAACTGTCTGGCTGATGGTTCATGGTTTTGCTGAATAATTCCAAGGTAGTCCTCCTTCTTAATTATTCCATCCACTTTGTCAAATGCACCATTTCAACTGGCAGCAAAACAGCCCACAGCATGGTGCTGCCACCACCGTGCTTAACAGAAATGGCCTACAGTATTCGTGGGGCTGAATGTCTCAGTTTTACTCCTCTAAAACATACCTCTGGTCACTGCGGCCAAACACCATCTTTGTTCCTCCGTTGTCCCTGACCATTCAAACCAGTTTCCTCTCCAAGGTCTTCCAGACCTTGGCAAAGTGGCTACACCTACAATTGTTTGAACTGATGATCTTGGAATCTGCAGTCATTTAGAAATGGTTCCAAGAGACATTCCTGATGTGTAAATCTATGATCCTATTTCTCAGATCTGCGCTGAGCTCCTTGGACTTTCCCATTGTGCTGTGTGTTGGTCAATCCACTGAGTGCTGTCACACAAACCCATTTTATGTTGGCACAGAGAAGCTACTACTTGTGGGATGTCCCATGTAATGGACAGACCACATAGCGGGACTCCAAGGGGACCCACCCCGTGTCTGTCTGTCTGTCTCTCTGTGTGTCATGATGTCCCGACATCTGACCTGTCTGTACATGGGTCATATCTCAGCAACCACTTAGGATAGAGACTTGATGTTAAGTTCATATGAAAGGTCTTTGGAAGGGCTTTCATGACAGGTCAATTTGGTTGCTATGGTAACCATAGTTGTTAGGGAAAAATTGTTTTTTAAATATCTCAGGAACTACTTACTACTTACTTAGGCAGCATGGTGGCTCAGTGGTTAGCACTCTTGCGTCACAGCAAGAAGGTCTGGGGTTTCATTCCCACCATGCCCAGTTCCTTTCTGCGTGGGTTTCCTCTGGGCACTCTAGTTTCCTCCAACCATCAAAACATGCACATTAGGGTCTGCTCCTTTCTCTGCCCTTGACCAAGGCAGTGTCTCTACGTCTGGAGTTGGTCCCCGGGTGCCGGATTGTGGCTTCCCACTGCTCCGAGTGGTTGGATTGTGTCTAGCTATAATTATGATCTACTTTCGGCTTCTCCCAATTTCAACTCGGGGTCGCCACAGCAGATCCCACATGGATCTGCATATAGATTTGGCACAAGTTTATGCCGGCACCTGTGATGGCAGGTGCGTCTGGTTGATTTTTATGTTATTTTTTTTATTACATTGGTATGTTGTACAATCATTCTGCCCAAGAAAAAAATAACAGTTCAAAGAAATCGCTGAAATCCCAAAGTTGCCATGGCATCCATGATGAGTGTATGTAAACCTCTGACCATAGCTGTACGTGTTAATAACAACACTCGGCAATTTTAAGGTGTGAAAAAATGCAGTTTTGAGTTATTTGGAGCTCTACTGCCAGGTGCTACTTATGTCCTTTTCAGCAATTATTTAAAAAAACAGGATTTTAAAAATAAGTACAGCCACTCAGAAACTTAATTGTGAAGGCTATAATAAAGGGAACTTGTTCTTTTTGCTGTGCTACTCTCACGCATCCAACAAAAATGATGTTGTAGTTGTTTATTGCACTTGATTTCAATGTAATTGCAGTATTGCGGCAGATAGTAATTGCTGACAGTTGGAGACGACATGAGTCAGTTGGTTTTGTCAACCTTTTTTTTGTTTCTTGCTTCTTTGCTTTTTAAATTTATTTATTTATTCATTTATTTATTTATTTATTTTTGCATTTTCCATACTGTCCCAACGTTTTTTTATTTGGGGTTGTACAACTTTGTTTATCTAGCCAGTCTGTAGGCTTCAAATATATGGGGGGCAGGGCTTCTTAGGACAATATTATATATGTCGAATATTAATGGATATATAGAATCTTTACAGTGTAATAAAAATATACGTGATTAAGAGTAATCGGATCTGATAACTTTGCTCCTTCTGCAGAAAAAATGTTCAGATTCTGTCTGCAGACCGGCAGCTCTGTCTGACAGAATATATTGTATATCTGTGAAAGAACCAGCTATTTCTGGACAAACCCTTGATTTACTCAAATTAATTTTGCTTCAGTGTTCCCTCTTTGGATTGGAGAAGAAAAGGACTGACGCAATGATGAGAGGACACGCTGTTTCAACTGTATGTTGCTGTCAATTTGTCCTCATTTTCGGCCTGAGAGCTGAACCATTAAGAGCAATCAGTGTATTATGAAAAGGTCACGCAGGTTTAAACCATAAAGCCCGGCTGTTCCGCAAATGAACGCCTTAATGGCAGATTGTGCAGAACAAACAAAGACCTCTGCTGAGATGTCGCTGCAAATTTTAGGTGCAATCATAGCGTCAAAGCACAGCGCGTTGACTCTGATTAATGACATTCATGATTACTTCCTGCTCTGTTCTCAGCACGTTAATGTGCACTCACATTCCCTTCACATGTACAGATCATTACTTTAACCCTCAAGCGACCAAGCCTTTTTAGCGACTAAAGTGACCAAGTGGGGTCATTTATGACCCCATTACATTTTATAAAGGAATACTTTTTCTGAATAGGTTTTTTTGTGTTTAACATACTTAAGCCACTACCTGCATTAGACAGATATTCTAATTTGTTTGAATGTTGTAAGCTATGGTTTTTAATCACTTTTAACACAAAAATAACTAAATTACACACCGTAAGAACACTATTACATTTATTTAGACAATCCTTATCTATTACATCTTGCAAAACAAATATTTTCTTCTGCTTTATCAGTACCAAAAAAAGCTATAAAAATAAAAGTATGATCCAGTTAAAC
>OMMV01076528.1:1878-13027 GCA_900302635.1 Chatrabus melanurus
TTATTCCCCTACATTTCCCATGTCCTTGGCTGATTTCCACCAAACTTGATTTGTTAATGACAGTCGACCTCAGAATTGCCCTTAAAGGGTTTGTTTTGGCAAAGGTCAAGGCCACTGGGGTCAAACATCAAAATTTTATTTTTTCACTCCAATTTGCACCACCCCTGGTACATACAATATATGGAGGTGGGTTGTGGAATTGCCCTGGCAAGGTCAAATTGGCAAAAGGTTATTAGGGTCAAATGTTAAAATTTAAGCTTTTTATGCAGATTTGCATCAAACTTGGCACACATATGGAAGGGGGTTCCAGAATTTCTAAGCAAGGTCAAAATTGCCAAAGGTCAATCATTGGGGCCAAGGTCATGTCTGCCTGTCTGTTTAGTGGCCTACACATTTTGTTGATTTCTGCCAAACTTGATATGTCACTGAAGGTTGACCCGAAAATACCTGTAATAATACATTTTGGTAAAGGTCAAGGAGTTTGATTTTCAAACTGTTTTGGACCCAATGTGGGACACAGTTAGGTGGATTCCAAAATTGTCCTGGCAAGGGCAGCCAGAGGTCAATTGTTTGGGGGAAGGTCAAGGTCCGGTGGATCAAATGTCACATTGCCAGATAATTTCCAGAAACTCAGCAGCAGCAAACTGAGATGAAACCTACAAAGGAGGTTGAAGACTTTTAGAGACATTTTTAAAAAAGAGAAACAAGCCGATGTGAAGGAATGTGATAGACGGAGTGAGCAGGCATAAGCAGGATGAGAGATGGAAACAGACAAAGAGCAAGGACCTCCATTCGGAATGTCTGACGCAGGGGAGAAATGGATGGGGAAAACTATTTTAATTGGCAAATGAGTGCTGGATGTGGGAAATATATGCTTTGAGGAACGGGGTAATGTTACTGACAGAATCATCATACGAAGCGAGAAAAACACTGAGAAGCATAAAATTCAACATTCAAAGCTTTATTTTCATATGCACTGCAATGGTGATGGTGTAGGCACTGAAAAGTGTTTACTTATTTATATATTGAGTTGGCAATACGAAGAATATTGTACAAAACAAACATAAGAATAAAGAAACAATGAAAGGAGACAACAGAAAATAAATAAAATATGAACAATGAATTTCAGATGGAGAGTGTAATCAGAAAAATAAACTTTTACTTTTGGAAAATAAAATAAGTTGTAAATATTCAAAATTTTCTGGAGCAGTAATATTTCATCCATGGTCCAATTTGAATCTTTTCATAGAACATTTTAACTTAAATTTGTAAGGTTTTTAATATTTTAAAATTATTTTATTTCTGTACAGTAGATGAGTTACATTGAGTAAAAGACAGTAATATTAAATTCATTTACTTTACTGACTAGTAAAATCATGCCAAAGGCACCCCCATCCTTAAAAAAACAAAAAAACAAAAACAAGGGGTTTTTAAGACAAAGGAAATTTACTCGATATTAACACAGATGTGATAACTTCTGGACGTTTGTGAATACTTCAGCCCTAAAACCTAAATTTGTTCTAGTTAAAGATGAGTTTCCCAATCTCCATTTCTCCATCTCCAACATGCAGATTTCACCACAAAAAAAGGATCCAGCTGAAGGTTGTTGCATTGAACAAAACACCTCTTGATGGCACAGCCCACTGACTTCAGTAACAGCAGGCGGACGCTTCCATTTTTCATCCGAGTTGTGGCAGGGGTCAAAGGTCAGTTTGCTACTAATGATTACCTGCTGTAGCGCGTGGCTTTGGTTCCCTGTGTTTGGTTGTGCAGACCAAATGTCATCAGTTTGTTCTGTCAATGCGTGGCCAACAAAGGGGAGAGGTCAAGGGAGGTCTTGGTTAAAGGTCACACTAAGTGAATAATCCTATTTTTCACTGCAACTGTTGCTCTTTTATTATTCATATTGTTAACAGGTGCTCTGACATTAGCACTTTGTCACAAGCTGAACTCTGATGGTATGTGACTGGTGGGTGATATATATATATATATATAATTGTTATAATAATATATAATAATAATATATTATAAACCTGAGTAACCGTGCAAGAAGAGGACAAGTGAGGGAAGCCACCAAGACACCCAAACAACTTTGAAGGAGTTATAGGCTTCTGTGGCTGTGACTGGAGAAACTGTGCATGGTGCAACTTTTGTCAGTTGCACTACCAGTTACAACTTCATAGTGAAGTGGAACATTCAAGGATTTTCATACAAGAAAACTGATCAACTCCAGGCTTGAGTGTACGATGCGCCTTCTGACAAACTGTCGACAAAATTTTACATTTTCTTTTAATGAAAATCCTTGTCTGTACTACTCCACCATGAAGCTGGATAACTGGTGATGCAATAGACAAAAGTTGCACTATGCAACTTTCCGATCACACACACATATGCCCATAACTCTTTCAGAGTTGTCTGGGTCTCTTGGTGGCTTCCCTCACTTGTCTCCTTCTTGTGCAATCATTTTGAGAACTGCCTACTCCAGACAGATTTACTATACAGTACCATACTGTTTGCATTTGTTAATGTTTGATGTAAATGAAGTCCAAGACATACTTACTTGGAAATATTCATGTATCCATCCCCTGGCTTGTCAAAAGAAAATTCAATTCAATTTCAATTCTGAACCATTTGAAGATCCCAGATGCTCGTACATGGCAAGCCAGAAAACAAAACATTATAATAATCAATTCTAGATGAAACAGGTGTGAATCAGTGTTTCTGTATGTCATTGATAGAACAGGTTGAATCTTTACAATATTACACAGATGAAAGAAAGCAATCTTTGTAATTTCTCTAATGTATAGATCAAAGGGCAGTATAGGATCAAAGATCACCCCTCAACATTTTACCTTATTACTTTGTTGAGTGACACATGCATCCAATGTTAACTGGTCAAACTGGCTTCTGTGCCTCACAGGACCATTGACCATCAAGTCTGTCTTTGCTGAATTTAAAAGTAAGAAATTACTAGACATCCAGTTCCTCACTGACACCAAACAATCCTCCAAAATCCCAATTTGAGAGTGATTTTTAGCATTAATCGGCATGTAAATCATCAGCATAACAATGAAAAGCAATTCCATGACTTCACAATATCTGTGCAAGAGGTGCCATATAGAGAGAGAACAACAAAGGACCCAGTACAGAACCCTGTGGTACCCCATAATTCACTGGAATGAGTTTCCAAGTAATGATGTTGTACAACAGGGGTCACCAACCCTGCTCCTGGATATCACCTGTCCTGCATGTTTTCCAAATCTCCCTGTTCCACCCACTGTTAATTAACTAAGTCAGGTGTGCTCAGCCAATCAAGAGCTAGGAAACACCAGGCTTGACTAACCAGCTGTGTTTGCAACAGGTAGATGTGGAAAACATGCAGGGTAGGTGACCTCTATTGTACAAAACTGTCAGATAAGTATGATGTCAACCATGATAGAACCCGAATAGTAATCTTTTTTCAGCTTGTCCCAATATCAACTAGGGCTCACCACAGCAGATCCCACATGGACCTGCATGTAGATTTGGCGTAAGTTTTACACTGGATGCCCTTCCTGACATGGAGAAGGGCAGGGTTCAAACCGGGAACCTTCCACACTGAAAGCAGTTGTACTAACTGCTAGCCCACCACCCCTGCCGTGATAGAACCTGAATAGTAATACCAAAGTAGTTTTCAAGCCTATCCAACAATATATGGTGAGCAACTGTATTAAACGCTGCACTAAGATCGAGCAGAAGCAGCAGTGTGGTGGTGTCCGAGTCCATCGCCAGCAGAAGATCATTCACCATTTTAGTAAGTACTGTCTCTGTAGAATGGTATGCTCTAAAAGCCGACTAGAGCAGCTCAAAAAGGTCATTATCAACAAGATAGTTCACAAGGTGCTGTGAAGCAACTTTTTCAGGAGTTTTAGAGCAGTAGGGTAAATTTGATATTGGTCTATAATTTGCCAACCAACCCAAATCTAAATTGGGTTTCTTAAGAATGGGTTTAAGCACTGCAGATTTAAAACATGTAGGAAAAGAACCGACAGTTAGTGATAGGTTAATGATTTTCAGCAAGGTAGGTCCAAGTTAAACACTTCTTCACTACTTAAACATCCTTGTTGTTAATGTACTGAAAAGACAACTATTAGCTTTAGCACATCCACAATTTGCGAGAACATGCTAAGCAAGGGTCAAAATCAGTAAGCGTTGGTTTTCCATCAAAGTTAGTGTCTGCTATAGTCATAAAGTCACTTGGTCTAACTAAAGTTTGCTGGGAATTTCTTTTCAAAGTTGTCCAAGAAATTTTGAGCTATAAATGGTGAACAGCTTGCGGACAGTTGCACTTGAGTAAGTTTGGCCATAGTTTCAAATAGAAATTTTGGATTATTTATCCAATTAATTATGGGCTCTGAAAATGGGGGGACTGTATATGCTAATGGCCATAATTCCTAAATGGTTAATGCAATTTCTTTGTTAAACCCCTTGAATAAAAGCTGCTTTATTTCAACTCCACTGTGGTGGTGTACAGAGGCAACATTACAGAAATGATGTCACTGTCCAAATACTTATGGACCTAACTGTATATGAATGTCACAAATGATCATTGAATATTATTAGTTTTGTGTGTCTGATTACTACTGTCCTTTTAAAAGATGAGGGTTTGCATATTAAAAAAAAGCTTTAATTCATATACAGTCCAGCTGACTTTATTTAAATACCCTCAAATTAAATATGAAAGTCTGCACATTCAGCTCATTTTAGTGGCCAGCAGATCAGACCGTATTTGTCCTGGGCAACTTCCATGTATGCATGTGTAACTGTGTGAGTGTGCCCGTGGTGTGTCTGTATTTTCTGCATAAGCAGAATGCTGAGGACTGCAGACACAGTGGGTGACCAAGGAAACTTAAAGCAGAATATAAAATACACATCAAACTGACTTTCATTCACATTCAAAATATGTCCAGCAACGTCATCAGCTAAGACATCTCAGAAACCAGTGGGACACTTGTTCACATATTTACAGTCTGGAGAAGTCTTGTCAATCGTGATCTTCGTGGAAGACTTGTGGCCCAAAAGTCATACCTCAGACACAGAAACAATGTCAAGTGAGTCACCTAGTTGCAAAAAACACATAAACTTGGGTGCAGGAATTTGGCAGCAAGTGTTCTAGACTGAGTTGGAATGTAAAATAATTTGGCTGTGAATAAAGCAGTTTGCCAGAAGGCTGGAGAGTGGAAGACAGGTGAGTGTCTGCAGGCAACAATCAAGCATGATGGAGGTTCCTTGCAAGTTTGGTGGTGAACAGTTTAGGATTTGGTGTCCTCAGTGCTGAGACGTACAGGCAGATACTCTTTCATTTTTAATTGCTGTACATGTACGCTTATTTATTTAAAAAAAAAATGCAGCCCTGTACAGCCTTATTAAAGCCTGTACGCTTATTTATTTTTCACTGTTTGGTACAGGCTGTACGATAATTCAACCCTGTTGAACCCTGGACCATAGAAAAACATCTATCGTTTCATATTATGCTCCATGCTTTCGCGGTGTTACATTCCGTTTTGAAAAACGCTGTCACTTTCTTGTGTGATCCCAGCAGCAGTGTCTGTGTCACTGTGACTCACTCTGTATCAAACTTCAGAGCTCCGCTGATGTCACAGCAGTTTAAGCACTAAACTCCATTAAAGCCTTCAACGACACTTATTTAAAAACAAAAAAAGCTTTCCACATGGTTTGCAACCGTAACTGCTGTGAAACATTGAGACATTAATGGTTTATTTCACTGAAAAGTGTGTTTCCCCCCCCACGTGGCCTTGAGTGGAGAGATAGTGGGGGGCGATGGGGTCAGTTTTAACTGTGTAAATTCCAGATTAAATGTGTTTGTATTTTTTGCTTTTTTGTTTTTCCATTCAGTGATATTGAAAACTGAAGTTATATTTAAAGAAAATCCACTGTTAAAATGCATTTTAACATGTATGTATTTTTTCTTTTTAAATGTGATGTAATCATTACGGCTTGCACATATGACATGTATATATGTATATGTGGCCTGCACATATACACCGCGCCGGCTCACCCCTTAATGCCATGCATTTTTCAAGTTAATTCAATACAATCAAAATCTATGCAATAAATATTTCACGCACGCATTTACCACACACAATATGCAGTATTATTGAAACCATGTACTCTTATTGGTATTTGAATAATATTTCCACCCTGTACTTTTATTCGTTTTATTTTTGTTGTTGCATTATTCCACCCTGTACTATTATTCCACCCCGTAACACTATTAGGAATATGAGAGCAGTTATCCATCTTTCAAACCATCAGGGAGGCATCCAACTGATTCCAAACTAATGGGGTACATAAGCTCACATATGAATGGTATTGAGCATTTTATGACTGAAGCATGAAATTTTCACAAGCAGGAATCTCCAGCACTGAAAAATGAAGCTGACGCAAAAGTGCCAAAGCCTGCAGTTCCTTAAATGACCACTTGAAGCTCCAAAAGTGAGTCCCCAAGAGTACTATCACAGAATAAATGCCAGAACTTCCATCAGCTTTCTCATGTCTGCTCTCATGGACTGAGGATCTCCATGCCTTCCTGATGACAAGGTTTGGGCCATCGCTCTAATGCAAATCAAATCATCGTGTGTTGCTGTGCACTGTCTGTGGACCAGTAAGCTGCTGCTGTTGTCCTGTAATTTCTTCTCATTTGTATAACCGAACACTCCCCCAACTCAGTAAAACCTTGAGATGCCCCACGAACTCCAAAGTGAATCGGGCTCTTCACCGGCTCTCATAATGTTAGATTCTGCTTTAAATTGCTTTAGTTGTTAATCTTCAAGACCTCCCAGGGAGACACGTAAAATAAAGTCTGTACGGAGTTTCCACCAGTTCAGCACTTGAGGACCTCACAGCTGTGACTTACAGCTCACAACGACAGCTGGTTATTCATTGATCCCCTCGGACCCCCTGTGCTAAAACTGCCTGCTACATTAGCCTCAACTAATTACATAACAAATCTGACACGCTGCCAATGATGATCCTAGCATTTTTCAAAGTCCTTTACTCTGGCAAGGCCACAGATTTAATTTTGGCAGCATTTAATCAGCAGTGAACCTTTTACGATCCTGCCAAGGATCTGAAGTGTGCCTGCAACCACGGCAGAAAAAGGCGTGATAATAAACTGCCATCCATATAATTTGCAAAGATTTGGAGAATTTCCAATTCCTAGTGGTCTGCAGTTCCTTTCTCTTGATGAAACATAAAACACAGTGACAAGGATTAATATTCAGTTAGCTTCATTAGCCACACTGGGAGGGAGTGGCCCCTCTTTGGTGGGAGACACGCCCCCGACAGGCTCTTCTCTTATTAGAAATGCTGACAGAAGCAGAAGGACCATCTGTTGAGTTTTAACATAATCTTACTTCCTCGAATGATTTGTCTGAGAGTCTGAATACGGCTTATGGCTTTGGTTAAGGTTCTTACCTCACCCCACCGCCCCCCTCCAGTTGAAAAGTTAGGCTCCGTCACATATCTCTATCTCCATCCTTAGCCCAGTATTTATTAAAAACAGGGCCTCTTGTGTTAACACACACTGAATTGAGCCTTTGTCTTGTTTCTATGAGTGCAGTTGGCGAGGGGACCGTCGTTACTGTGGGATGTGGGTATTTGGTTCTGTGCTGCAATTCGCCTCTTCGGCCATAAATGTGCGTTTCTCACACCCTCTCTTCAGCTGGGGGACAGGAAACGACTGTGTCTGTGTCTATCGACTGTTGTGTCTCGTGAGCGTGGCGATGGCAACGGGTAGGGTCGACAGGAATGCAACACCCAGATGATGGATCTGGTGGAATTCCCCTGCTGACGCAAGGCCAGGCTCCAAGAATCCGCTGTCACCTTTCTGTTAAATTAGAGGCAAAACTGACATGAAGACAGATTATATATCCAGAAGGTATAACTGGATCCTTTATCAGTTTTACATGAGGTCTTCATTTTGGCATGAAGAAATGCAGGAGCCTTAAAGGAAATCTAATTAGTGGCTCTGGACTTTTTACTTGGTCGTAAATATTAAATGATTCATTTATGAGACATGACATACACCGCGTCGAGTTGATTTTCACTTCTGTTTAACTGCCACACACAGAAAACAAGACTGAAAATTGAATTTAAAAAAAAATGACATCTCATCCGCAAATCTTGTCTGACAACTGCTCCTTTGATGTCATTTTGACTTTGTCAACCTTTTAATGAAGAGAACAGCACACGTCCACTGCAGTCGGAGAGCTGAAGCTCTGATCAAAGACAGCAGAGGTAGATCACATGACGTGGCTCAGTCCGCAGAGGCAAACGGCGAGTCCAACGGTCACATTCAAAGCATCAAAAGAATGAAGCATACATCAGTGTTTCCCCAATTACTTTCCCCCTACAAACTCCAGGAAACAAAGCCGCACAGATATGTATGGATAAGTTGATCTTTTGCAATGATTTCCTCAGAAAAAACAGTGTTTCATTTGATTTAATTTAACAGGGCATGTGTAGGATTAGAGCAGCCCGGTGGCTTAGTGCTTAGCACTGTTACCTGACAGCTAGAAGGTCCCAGGTTCGCTTCCGACTTGGTCCTTTCTGTGTGGAGTTTGTAAGTTTTCCCCATATTTGCATGGGTTCCCTCCAGGTGCTCTGGCTTTCTCCCACTTCCAAAGACATGCAGGTTAAGTGACTTGGTGACTCTAAATTGACCATAGGGGTGAGTGTGAATGTGTTTGTCTGTCTATATGTGGCCCTGCGATGGACTGCGAGCCTGTTCAGGGTCTACCCCACCTCTCTCCCAATGACTGCTGGGATAGGCACCAGCACTCCCCGTGACCCTTACTTGGAGTAAGCGGGTATTGAATGTGTAGGATTAATGGAGTCAGCAAAATTTCCTTTAGTAACTCCATAAAAATGACTGCAAATTTCATGTCTGAAACTTTGGGTTCTGATAGATACAGGTGAGAACCGGTGAATCTCCTGTTTTGCGCCATTTTCTTATCTTTTAACAGAATAATTTGCAGTTATTCTAATAGATTAAATAGGAATGCTGTCACAGGCTTGTTCAGGCAGACACATGTAAAGTAGGCCTTTTGTTTGCATGCCGTTTATGAAGCCTTGTTGCTAATCGCAGGATCCTGGTGGCCACTAAGGCCACTGTTGCTTGTGTTACAATGAACAAGAAAGAACACAGTAATAGGTTTGAGTCTACTCCAGGTTTCGTTGATGATACTATATTCAAATATAGCCACACCTGTTCCCTATGTAGGGAGTAAGGAAACGTTGCAGGAATACCTAATGATGTCATGGGGAATCCCCAACAACAAAAACAAGTATGGCTGCTCTTGGTGATGAATCTTGTGTGGCTAGAAGACTGAAAATGTGTCCACTTTATGGCACAAAAACATTACATAACATGGCAATACCTCGGCAAAATGTAAATTAAGTCGTTTTCTTGACATTTGTCACTTTTATTCGGAGAAAAAGAGGGACTACTTGGAGAGGTCAGGTCAGGTCACGTCTGGGAATGCGCACTAATGCCGCGCGTTGCTTCATCCATCATACCATGGAGCCACCTTGGGTTGGGGATGGCAACCCCTCAGGCAGACAACCGGTTCACCCCCCACCCCATCTCTCTGCTGCAATCAGGTGAAACGTGGACATCCCCTTGGCATTCTCCAGGCGCTGTTATCCTACAAAGAACGGTTTTGGTCTCTATAGCTAGTTTTTCTGTTAATGGCAACTGTGTGGGGGGGTGAATTTTATTTTTTTTAATAACTCATCAGTTTAAGGTATTTTAAGCCATACATTTATGAAAAATGAGGGGCATGTTCACTTTGATTGACAGCTAGTGTGTGTGCCAGCTGGTCTAGGCAGGCATCTGCTGGCACAGGCCGCTAAAGCAGTGGCTGCTGTGGACTTGACCATGTTTGTCATTTCTTTTATTACAAATATCTAAGATAATATGACTTACTGTGCAGATAATTGTTCTAACAGACCATCTAAGAAGTCTGTGCTCAAGTATTTTCATTGAGTGAAATTTTAGTATTATTTAATTTGTATATTAGCACTGTTGGCAATAATTAGCAGGTCTAGAGCTTGGTGAAGGTATCTCTATTATTACTCCATGGCTACTAAGGCGATATTCTGGTCATGATTTTTAGTATTCGCATCCAAGCTAACCGTTATGAAAACCACCGCCCAGTGCCCCAAAAATATGTGTTAATAAGACACCTGAACCTGTTACCATTATCTTGTTTGGCAACTCCAAGATGGGGGGCATGTTCATGCTTCATTCATCCCGCCCAGGTCACGCAGGTCTTGCTCACGCTTCACCTCTTTACAAATTTGTGGGTTGGCAGGGAGTTAGGCAGAGTCAGGCACTGCGAAGATGGTGACATTTGAGCTTCAAACCCACTTTGCAGAAAACCTGTGGGTGACGTCACAGAGGGTTTGTCCATTATAAATACAGTCTATGGTGAAAAACTGTTAACCTGTTTTACGTAATACCAACAAACAAATGTGATTACAATTATATATATAGACTTCAACTTAGGCAGGGGTGGTGGCCTAGTGGTTAGTCTGACCGCTTTCAGTGCAGAAAGTTCCCGGTTCAAACCCTGTCCATTCTCCGTGTAAAAGTTGCATCAGGAAGGGCATCTGCCATAAAACTTATGCCAGATCCATTTGGTAACTGCTGTGGCTACCCCAAGTTTCAATTGGGAGAAGCTGAAAGTAGATTATTATATATACTTCAACTTATTAACTTTCTTATACATTAAAGGGGCTATCACACCTGCGATTTTTTGCTTAGTGGCTGATATGCGACGGCTAGATAATAAAAAGTGATTGTAGAAATGAGTCCATCCTTTCAGAGCTCAGAACAAGGGGAGAAAACGTGCAGAAGCCTGGTAATTGTTTAATTTTGTAAGAGTGCCGCTTCTGTTCCGTTTATTAAGTTGCCACGCCCACCTTTCATTTATATTGAGTTGTCGTAACCCGTGCTCTTTGGTCATATTAAATATTGCATTACTTCACCTCCTTATATAAAACTAATCTCAGCCTGAAGGTGGGGCGCAGATCAATGAAAGAAATGTGACTCTGCACACCTGTCAGTGCACAATTGTGCCAAATT
>OMMV01076560.1:0-12838 GCA_900302635.1 Chatrabus melanurus
AGCTTCAAGAGTAAGCAAGTAATTACTATAATTTAAATTAATTACTGTAATTTAGTGACACTGAAAGATCACTTTATGCTTGCATGCATTTGAATTACCCAAATGAGTACCGTTAAGCACGATAGCAACTGAGTACAGTTAAGCACGGTACCAAATGAGTACCGTTAAGCACGATAGCAACTGAGTACAGTTAAGCGCGGTACCAAATGAGTACCGTTAAGCACGATAGCAACTGAGTACCGTTAAGCGCGGTACCAATGGAGTACCGTTAAGCACGATAGCAACTGAGTACCGTTAAGCGCGGTACCAAAAGAGTACCGTTAAGCGCGGTACCAATGGAGTACCGTTAAGCGCGGTACCAAATGAGTACCGTTAAGCACAGTCTCACAGAGCATGTCTCTGCTACCGCTGCAGCAGAGACATCGTCAGGCGGGTGGGCCGTCGGAGAGACGTTGTGGGGCTGGCGGAGGAACAGGAACAGCTGGGGTGCGCCGGCTTTCAGCCGCCCCGGAGTCAAGTGGAACACGCTGTTGTATGGCCACCTCAGCAACAGGTGTGGTGCGCCCGACTTTGGCACAAACTGAAATTGACCTTTGTCACCATTTTTGCTGTTTTTACCCCATAACTCCAGAACATTCAGTCACAGATAGTCCAAACTATACCTTTTTAGAATCTTTATGATCAGACAAATAATATGGTATGCGTTTCAATATGATTGGAGGAATTTTAAATTTTGACCCCTGTGTAATCCTTCATTGACCTCTCGTGGTCCTCGGAGGTCAAATCCAACTTGCCTCCACATTTGAAAATAAACCTGATGGTCTGTGCTAACTGTGGTAGAAATTTCTCATGCTTTTCTCACAAACTGAGCACTTGTCCTGAAATTTTGAGCTATGCCACCTGACTATCTTGAAATTTTAGCACACTGATAAGATGAGCGGCTCCCTATAGTTGGGCTCGGATCCTTTCGTTCGTACGACGGAACCGTTGAAAAGAACCGGATCGTTCGCGACCGGACGGAACACTCGGACACGTCGCGCTTCATAAAAAAATGTCCGTCTTTGGTTCAAAGTTGATTTTGGAGGTAAAGTTTGTTTTTGAAAAAATTGACACCTTTAAAAATATATATTAGTACTCCCATTTTTTAGCGCGCGGTTTGTCTTTTCATTTTGATAATTTTGGAGCGTTTTCCGAGCACTTAGCTTATTTAGCTTAGCTTATGCTAAGACAGCAATTCTGCTGAAATTACATATTTATACTTTTAATCATGAAGGGACAAATTCTGCGGGTTTAGAGCTGTATGCGGACAATATCTGTTAATATCACAGACCATTCAAACAAAGAAACAAACCAAAAATGTTTTAATTTGGAGCTGATTAGCTCACATCTTGAATCTTTTTTTTTAACATCTTGTTTCTTGCCGCTGTGTAACTTTATTTTTTTTATTGATATCTATCTACAGTCATTTATCTCCTTGAAGGTGCAGGTTTTGTTTGCATCTCGACTATTTTCAAATTGCTTGAAAACTGTTCTGTTAAATTTGCTGAAATCAGAATTTATTTCCCAAATAGCTCCGCCCACAAAAAAATGTAATTATTATTGAGATGCTCATAACTTTTTAAATGTATCAGAGCTCAGCTCAGATTCTAGTATTATTATTTAGAATTAGACAGTGTTGATTTTCAGCTTTCGGTCTCACTAACTGCACCCACGGGCGACACCCGGGCGATAACCGTTCGAACGCACAAAATAGGATCTAAAAGATGCTTGCGATAATTTTAACGCATACGCTGTGATTTATAAAAAAAACAAACTAGACGGCAAAATGTTCGCATATTTATGCAAACTGTGATCCGTGCGCACGAACATTTTGGAGAGGATGAAGTGGAGCCAGATAATCGGGGGGGGAAACACCAGTGACATCATGACACGTAAAATAACACCGTGTGCCAGAGAGTCACGCGTCACATATACACGTACTTTATCGTAAATAATAAAAATTGGCGTGGTTAGATGTGATCATGAGCCTTAATTATTCCATAGGGACTGTTCAATTCTTAAATATATATATAAGCCGACTCAGATCTGGCATCAAACCACACGTTTAATATTTCAGCAGAGCACCGCAGCTGCTCCAGTTTTCGTTGTTCAAATTTCATGAGAAGAGATTTTTTATCTTAATAAAGGCAGCAGCGCGGTGAGGTCACAGCGGCACAAAGGATTCTGGGACAACTGTAACGATAAATAATTGTCTAGTTATTCTGTTATTTGGGAAGTTTCGTGAACTTCTTGAAGTTATGTCCATAAGTGATTGTGATGCTGCACCATGAGCGAACGGTCGTTAAGAATGGTTGGGTTCAAAACTACATGTGGACTCACCGTCGCCACCTAGTGTTGCCACTCGCTGCATTTATTGTTTTGTTTTTTTTGTCGTCTCACTGCTGTGATCACACAGAACGACCTCGAGTTGTGTTTCAGAAACGTTTCTTTTCCTGCTCTTCCTCTCGGGTGCCGTGATAAGCACGCACGCATTTCGGGCTTCGGGTGTATGTTTGAATATTCATTTAGTGTTTTGCATTGACCATTTATGGTTGCATGTGGGCGTGTATAGAAGGCGGGGCAAGAGGCAGATCGATCTGCGCAGAATTCATAGTAGTGTGTCATGCGACATTTCACTTGTAAGCGAGATAACTTCAGTTGTACTGTCCCGATTGTCACCATACTCTGTATATGCATTACACATAGTGACCCCAACAAGTCTATTACTTTTGGGGTCCAATGGTCAAGGTCACTGGAGCATATTTTGTAAACACCTTGTGAGCACAATAACTTCTTTTGTAACTGCCCGATTGTCACCAAACTTGGTATGTGTGTTAGGTGTATTAACCCCAAGAAGCCTATTGGCTTTGGGGTCAAAGGTCAAGGCCACTGGTGCATACTTTGTAAAAAATCTTGCGAGTATAATAACTCCTTTTCTAATTGACTGATTGTCAGTAAACTTGGTATGTGTGTTAGGCATTGTGACTCCAAGAAGCCTATTGATTTTGGGGTCAAAAGATCAAAATTGGTGAACTGTACTTTGTAAAAGCCTTCTGCAAAAAAGCGTCACTTGTCAATGGTAAGCTTAATGTTTGCCCAGGGCGCCGTGGGTTCGTGCAGACTATGCATTTGTTTACTTTGCAGTACAATGTTTGTACAGCAGATAATCCAAACTTTTACACACAATAGTAGCTCAAGTGTTTTTATTTTATTCCACAGCTGCACATCATCTTTTTGTGTTTGTGTGGCACTGCAGGAACTGAGCAACACAAATGGAGACAGACATCAACCCTGTGCTCGCAGTAACGAGATACCAGGAAAGACGCATAAACAGTACAAGTGTGACCAGTGTGGAAAAGCTTTCAGCCGGCCATCTCACCTCAAAATACACCAATTTATCCACGACGGGGAAAAACCGTACACCTGTGATCAATGTGGGATCGGCTTCAGGCAGTCACAGAGCCTAAAGAAACACCAGCTCATCCACAGTGGAGACAAACCGCACACCTGCGAGCAGTGCGGCCGAGCTTTCAGCCAGTCGTCGAACCTAAAAAAACACCAACTCACCCACAGCGGAGACAAACCGTACACCTGCGACCAGTGCGGGAGAGCCTTCAGCCAGTCGTCCACCTTAAAAACACACCAGCTGATCCACAGTGAAGACAAAGCTTACACCTGTGAAGAATGCCAGAAGAGTTTCAGCCAGATGATCTCCTACGTCAGGCACAAACGGATCCATGCCGGCGACAAACCGTACCAGTGCCACCGCTGCACCAAGTGCTTTATCTTTTCATCCAGTCTCTCCAGACACGAACGCACCCACACCGGGCTCAAACTCTACTGGTGTGGTCAGTGTAAAAGGAGCTTCTCTTGTTTGCATCATTGGAAGATGCAAAAGAAATCCAAACGGTGGAAGAGGTGTTCTGGTTTAATGGTCAAGCTGGCTTAGCGTGGAAGAAGAAGTCGTTCTTTACAGGCCCAGTGGGCTGGAGCTCCTCCCCCGTGTCCTGTCGAGTGAAGCAGACGAGTCGATGACAAAAGCGGAGCGTTTTGGAAGGTACGTAAAGATCCATCAGCTACAAGAGCGCTCCTCGTCACGCGTGCAATTACCAACAGGCCTTTTAAAGTAGGATGTTGCTCCGGGTCCCAACCAGCAACCTGAGAGGCAGACCTGTGGATCCTCCGCGCCTCCGGAAAGTAACCAGCTGTCTGCTGCAGCCGGGTGATTCTCAGCCGCCTCCTTGCTGGACACGGGGCCAAAATCCACACTGAAAGCATTAGATTTCTTCTTAAGAGTTGTTGATGAATCAATAATGTTTTATAAAGACGGCTGTCGGTGTGAAGCTGTAACTTGTAAATATTACTTTTGAAGGTCCCCCCCCCCATCTCTCTACTCATACTTCTATAAAATATTTATTTTTGGTATTAAAAAAAGGCAATAAAAACAATTAGAATTTAGTTATTGCCTTTTATACTGTTTATGAATAAAATGGCTTTCAAATATTGATTGTATGGATTCCAACTGTGGCGTTTTGCAGCACTTCCTTTTGTTTATTTTTTTTATGAATATTGGTTAATATAAGCTAAACTGTCTTTTGTACCATTTTCTCATCCATGCAGCTGCTGCATTATGAACAAGATGATTTGACATGTGCAAAGTCTGTGGTTGTCTCCTAGAAAATTCCCAACGAGTTTGGTGTTATGATTCGTTGTCACGCCTTTACATGACGAACACAACAGTTGGAATGATGACTGCATGAAGAGCACAACACGAGGTTAAACGCCACTTTAAGGTGTGCGTATCAACAGCAGCAGCATGGAGGTGTCCCTCATACTCACCCAGCGTGGAGCCCAGAGATCGCTGGTGTGGTGAACTTTGTCGACAACTGCCCGGCTTCGCTTTGTCGTAGTATTTCAAACCTTCATCATCATCATCATCATCATCGTGTGTCTGTCTTTGTTTCAACAGGTACAAGGTTTGCATTTATGTTCAAGGTGATCACACCGAATGATTGTTACCAAACACGATAAAACTGATCAGTTTTTCAGTTCTTAATTTATGACATTTTCAATAATTATTTACACAATGTTTGTACTGTAACTTTTGGTCACAATAAAACATTTGTGATATATTTCTGTGCCCTTAAATATATTGAAGTAAGAGCAACAGGCAACAAATGGAAACTGTGAATGCACAGACAACTTACATTAACGAGGTTTTAATGATTCATAAACTTCCATGCTTTTGTCAGTGCAGTTTATTTAGTGGTATACATATATTTTTTTTTAATTTGCCCATTGGAAGAGGAGCATAAAGGCCTGTTTAAAAAAATTAAAAAAAAATCTAAATTTCTTTTGAACAAAACATCTGTTTGTATTAAATGTCATTTCTTATGTGCTGTGAGATACATGGGGCTATTGTAGAGCCATCAGAGTGCCCTTTTCTCCTTTGAAACACCGAAATAAAATATATGCCCTTAATAATAAGTCACCTAAAAATAAAAATAAATTTCGAGTTACACTTTTGACTTTAAAGCGATTAATAGGACAATCTGGCTCTCTGTATACACATACAAAATAGATATAGTTTGACAAACATATTAAATATTTTTTTGCATTCTAATACATTTGGAAAAGACTGTGGTTAAAAATGTTACTCTGATCAAAATATACCGACTCATTTTATTTTCCCAGTGCAGAACGAATGTGATAACGGCATCTTAAAATAATTTTAGCTGTGCCTGTCCAATGAAAAACCCAACAGCCTCACTGTCACCTGCTCGTATGATAAAAGTTTATGTCACGTTACATTCTGAAAATGATTATTGTATTTGTACAAAATTTCCAATTTAAGGTCGATGTGGCAAAAAGCACATTTTTAACCTACATCAGATGGCAGCGGCGCCATTTATGTACAATATGGTTTAAAATTACAAGTATTAAAAGGGGACAATATTAACAGAAACAAAATTAGTGGGGGTTTTTTTAATCAGGGGGTCAAGTCAGTCCCAGAAGTGGCAGAAATTTTGTGCTGAAGTTCCATCTTGGAGGAATGAGATATTTCAAGCATTTTTGACATAATATCTGCTTTTGTGTATGTAAACTTCTGAGACTATTTGGAAGTTTGAACACTCTGAAACCAAAGACTCCTTCACTGAAAGCCGTGGAAGGTGAACACAGCTCCTTTGATTTGTGAGTAAATGAATGAAAATAAAAGTGCCGTTAATGAAGCACCGTTCCTTTGCACTGATCCGGTCAAATCACGGCGAGCATTTCCTCAATCACACACCAGATTACCAGTTTTAACTCCCAGAGTGCTCAGCGGGAGCACGTGCAGATGGTCGTGTCATTTTTTTTTTTTGGACATCATTACAAAATTCAAACATGTAAAAGCTCAAAGATGCATACAACAGAATAAACTTGTTGGCAGTAATTTATTTTATTCTGCACTGTTGAGAGGACAACAAATTCTCCATTATCAGCGCTGTCTGAAGTGCTATTAATTATTATTATTTATAAAGCAATTTCACATGCGGAATTTTAAAGTGCTTTATAAAAGAACATTAAAACATTTAAAAAAAAAACAACAATAAAACAATTTACAAAACAAACTGCCACAGGCAAGAACAAGACAAAAATCTACATCCTAATCAAACGTGATCACAGTGAGTTCAATAAAATAAAACCCTTTTGCTAATTATAACTAATAGAAAAAAGATCCGTTTTAAGTCGAGACACTTCAATCGATTGTGACTAATTTCAGCAGGTAGCTTGTTCTGGAACACTGGAGCACGATAGGCAAAGGCCGTTCCATGTGAGAACTTTTTCTTTCGCTCCAGGAACACATAACAATCCAGGACCCCGAGAACGAAGTGGTCATGGCGGCACGTAAGGCTCAACCAGCTCCGTAAGGTAAGGCCGATCAGGATCGTACACATCAGCAGCAAGACCTTGAAATCTATTCTTGCATGAACAGGAAGCCAGTGAAGGGAGGCCGACACCGAGTAACATGTTTGGGTTTCCTGGATCTGCTCAAAACTTGCTCAAAAGTCTTTTGACCTACACCTTATGTCAGTTAATTTGTTAGAAAAGTTATTGTCCTAAGTTTTTTTTATGCCATATTATTTTGAGTTCATAAGTAAACAGATAAAAGAAAACTTTTGGATTCCAGACTTTTATTTTCTCACGTTTTGTGTTGAGTGCAGAGAACTTTGAGGTCCTGAGCTGCTGACTCAGCTTTGCTGCACTCACACCTGCCGTCGATAAGCTGGCAGACTTTCAAACACTGCAGTAAATAATGTTACAATTAAAAACCCTCAACCTGCTGCCTCAAATCTTCACAAACTAACTTTCTGAAAAGAAGTTATTTAGTTCCGGTTCATACAATCAACAGATCTTCTCTATCGGGTCAGTTTCCAGAACCCTCAAAACCCTGCTGTCCTGGGAAAAAAAAAAGCCTCTGATAAATCTGGATTTCTGTTGTTGTATTTTCTACGACTGATATTGTGTTCGTCTGTAACTGAGGCATGACTGCACACGTGTGTGTGAATGTTTCCCTTATCTGATGGTCCAAAGACCACAAACTGTGGCTCCAGTAAAGCCCACTGAGATATTTTGGTCCTTTGGTTGAAATAAATCAAACTGAGCAGATGCCGGTTTAATCTGATGTTCTGCTACGACAGTTTCACTATAGAGTCGGAAGAACATCTCTTCCTGGGTTTAGACTTCTTCTGCCTCAGCCAGTGATCCAAACTGGAGAAACCTCTCTTGCATTCTCCACACCAGTAGAGTTTCGTCCCAGTATGAGTGAGTTCATGCCGGGAGAGACTGGACGATGAGGTGAACGCTTTCGTACAGCGGCGGCAGCGATACGGTTTGTCGCCAGTGTGGATACGCTTATGGCGTTTGTACGAGGCACACTGACTGAAACTCTTCCCACATTCCTCGCAGCTGTACGGTTTCTCTCCACTGTGGATAAGTAGGTGTCTTTTGAGATGAGAGGACAGGCTGAAAACCCGCTCACACTGCTCGCAGCTGTATGGTTTCTTTCCACTGTGGATGACCTGGTGGGTTTTTAAGGACGACAAACAGCTGAAGGATCTCCCACAGTGGTCGCAGGTGTATGGATTATCGTCACCGTGGATGACCTGGTGTTTTTTTAGAGACGTTAATGAGCTGAATGATCTCCCACAGTGGTCACAGGTGTATGGATTATCGTCACCGTGGATGACCTGGTGTTTTTTTAGATATGATAAACAGCTGAAGGCTCTCCCACACTGGTCGCAAGTGTATGGTTTCTCTCCACTGTGGAGGAGCTGGTGTGCTTTTAGGTTTGACGACCGGTTGAAGGTTTTCCCACACTGCTCACATGTGTATGGTTTCTCTCCACTGTGGATGAGCTGGTGGACTTTTAGGTGCGATGAGTGGCTGAAAGCTCTTCCACACTGCTCACAGGTGTATGGATTATCTTCACTGTGGAGCTGCTGGTGTGATTTTAGGGATGATAAACAGTGGAAAGCTTTCCCACATTTGTCACACGTGTATGGTTTCTCCCCACTGTGGAGCAGCTGATGTGTTTTTAGGTTTGACGACCGGTTGAAGGTTCTCCCACATTGATCGCACGCGTATGGTTTCTCTCCGCTGTGGGTGAGCTGGTGTTTTTTTAGCGATGATATACATCTGAAAGCTCTTCCACACTGCTCACAGGTGTATGGATTATCTTCAGCGTGGATGAGTTGGTGTTTTTTCAGGTATGTCAAACAGCTAAAGGCTCTCCCACATCGGTCACAGGTATGCGGCCGATCCAACCTGTGGAGGAGCTGATGTGTTTTTAGGTTTGATGATCGGTTGAAGGTTCTCCCACACCGGTCACAGACATACGGTTTATCGCCACTGTGGATGAGCTGGTGTTGTTTTAAGTGAGATGATTGGCTGAAAACTCTCCCACATTGTTCACAGCAGTGTAGATTCACGCCGGTGTGCAGACGCTGGTGAACTTTTAGGGTTGCAAAATGAGTGAATGTTTTCCCACACTGGTCACAGTTGTGCGCTTTATCTTTCTTTTCTGGTGTTGGAAAAGCTCCGTCGCCCTGCGGACACAGCTGAGGTCCTGTCGTGTCGCACAATTTCTGCAGCAAGACAGATGATGAACAAAGAGCCTGAAGTGCAGATATGGAACAAGCCGGATAAATGCAGGACAAATCTCACTGAACATGTGGATTAAAAAAAAAATGCACTTTTTTGTTTTCTCAGATCATCACGACTTGTAAGGAAAAAAACTCAAAATAAATATGACTTAAAAGTAATGATTTGAATATTATTATGAATATATGATGAAAGTCCTGAAACCAGCACAACCAAGGCTACTAATAGTTGATCATTATCTGGTATTTAAATTGATTTTGACTAGAGCCCGACCGATATGGATTTTTTGGGGGCCGATACGATACTGATATGCAGGAGTAAAAATATATATATATATCTGCCGATATATGAAAGTGTTCATTTCTCACTAATTTTTCCAAAATATGACAAAAACTGCCAAACATATCAGATTTATATAGAAATACAGCTGTCTGGGATCGAATTCTGTCATCTAGGCAAAATGAAAGTTTTCAAATCGGCAAAAATGACGCCGATACCGATATGTTTGTGAAAGGCTCATATCGGCCGATATCATTGGCGGAGGAGATATGGCAAGCCGTTTCAACATTTAATAACTAAGTTTGACTATCCGGAATTAACATTACAGATATCTACAACAGTCATTCTGACTAGCTGTTATTTCATACGAATTTTAACTGAAGACATCTGGAACGGTCATTCTGACTCGTCAAAATGGCCGTTCCAGATATCTTTCATTCAGTTTTGACTCGTCCAAACTGAGTTACAGATATCAGCAGTGACGTCGCTCAAAGAGATACTCGACTCGTCACACGTCCTGAATGACGACCGCAGATATCCGTAATCCAGTTTGGACTATTCCAAATGATAGCTGCAGATATCTCAAACGTCGTCAACTTGCTGTGCGTTACGTTACGCTGCTCATGCGAAGCTTCCCACTAGATGTTGGTCAAGCAAAGCATGTGGTTTAAACCAGATCTGAAGACTTTAGCGGAGACGATGGCTGATGGCGCTTGTGATATCTCTAATCTAAATTGATGTCAATATATCAATAACTTGATAAAAAGATATCTACAATTACATTACGACTATCTATAATTCCACTTTGAGATATCTACGACGTCATTTTGACGAGTTGAAACTCGACTAAAGTGACCCGGCAAAATGCCGTTGCAGATATCGGTAATGTATATCCAGTCTCGCTGTTAAATGTTAAAACAGCTCGCCACAGAGGAGAATCTTTTCAAAGGTTATTCTCACCTTTAGCGAAGAACTCATGTTACCTCCCTTGTGGCAAAGAGGTTGATGCGCGCTGCTCCTCAAGCAGACGGCAGTCAGCTCTGAAATCATCAGGAACAAATAGAATCCACTTTTATACGACATTTCATTCGCAGTCATCTGAATTAAGTATGAGCTCAACTGATTATCACACACACGTATTAATGCATTAAAAATGACAAACGAGCACAATACTGTCGTTTGGAACAATTCATACGTTTTACAGAAGAGGAAAATCCATTTTTAAAGATCGGCTGGAAAGAAAAATGTGAGCTATTGCACACTGAATGGATGATAACGGTAATAATTGATCACACTTTGATTTTATACTGAGATCATATCATTTGGAATATTAATGTAAAACACACTCTACATTAAATGGGAATTACAATATTTGCCCAATACAACCAGAATGCACATATTTTCAAATAACAGTTACAGTTTTGGGGGTGCAAAATGTAAAATCAAAAATATTAACATCGACAATGACAAAAGGATGTTTTCTTCTTTCTGTAAATTAAAAAAAAAAGTCCTTATAAAAAACAACATACCGTCAAATTAAGAACAAAGCGTCTTTCATTTCCACCACTACTGAAAACAACAGATGTTCAATTCAAACATTTCAGAAAACAAACGTAAGAAATATTCTTCATCCGATATTCATAAATGTAGCGTTTTTTTTAAGGGTTCTCGGAGGTTTATTACATTCAGTAATTACACTTTTATGTTGAGTCGCTAAAAAGATGGAAAACAAAGAGCTTTAAGATTTTGTAATATAAGCGTTAAGATATATAGATATGATATATAGATATAAGATATATAGATATAAGATATATACATACGATTTGTAAGATAAGATTTCAATGTCTTATAATTAAAGTTGTTATAATTATTCAGTATTTTTTTCATTACTCTGTTTCGACTAATTGCTCACTTGTATTTGATTTCTGCAGTGTTGTAGTTGATTCACTAAACAATGAGTCCAAGTGGAGTCCAAGTGGAGTCCGAGTCCCCACTGTCTGAGTCCAAGTCCAAGTGGAGTCTAGAGTCTCCACTGCCTGAATCCAAGTCAAGTCCGAGTTCCCACTGTCTGAGTCCAAGTTGAGTCCGAGTCCCCACTGTCTGAGTCTGCATCCAAGTCGAGTCCATGTGAAGTCTGAGTCCCCACTGTGAGTCCAAGTCGAGTCTGAGTCCCCACTGTCCAAGTCAGAGTCCAAATCGAGTCCAAGTCGAGTCCGAGTCCACACTGTCTGAGTCTGAGTCCAAGTGGAGTCTGAGTCCCCACTGCCTGAATCCATGTCAAGTCGGAGTCCCCACTGTGTGAGTCCAAGTCCAAGTTGTGTCCGAGTCCCCACTGTCTGAGTCTGTCTCCAAGTCGAGTTCCCATTACAGTTTAAAATTAATACAACTATCTATATGTTATGCTCAATTATTATTATGGCCTATTTAAAAAACAAAAAACAAAAACTAAATCCAAGTTCTTGTCTCCAACGTCCAAATCCGAATGCCATCAACAGTTGAGCCCGAGTCCAAGTCACTACAGAAGAGTCGAGTTGAGTCAAGACCAAGCCAAGTCCCCATTACATCAAAATAATCAATATTCAAGTCTGACTTCAAGTTGTGGTCATCGGTGGTCAAGTCCAAGTCCTGAAAACCAAGACTTGATTCAGACTCGAGTCCGAGTCCAGTCTGGACTTGTACACATAATATGCTTGGTTTGTGAAAATGATTAATGAAGTTAAATATATATTTATTTTAAATGACAAAACCTTTGAACCAACCGCTGCTTTTCAGAATTATTTCAGGATTTTAAATTAAATTAAATAAACTCACGAACCTTCATCTGTCTGGAAGCTGCAGCCCCCAAAAAACCTTAAAAACACTGACGACTGAGACACTTCACACACCGGAAAACTGACTATTTGACGTCCAAACAAAAAAAAATCAGATTTTTGTGTTTTTTCTTTTTAATTTTATGTTTTTCTGAAGCGCACCGCGTCCGTTCGGTCCGTCAGAATCAAACGTCCGACGGAAACAGCAGCCAGGGCCGACAAGGAGAGGCCGGGCAATGAAAGCGGGCTCTATGATTGGCTAGGATGCTGTCACGTGACCTGCAGGCGCCATCGTGTCACTCAAGCCTCCTGCTTCTGTGCATTCAGCTGCACGTGCACAAAGTGACATAACTGGAAGACTGAACACCGTTTGGTGTTTTTGATTTCGGTTATTAAAAAAAAATCCTCTTTCGTAGCCGTGGCAGTTCCAAGTGACGGTAACATCGGAAAGAAAGAGAAGAGCGAGAAGTACCAGGAGCTGAAGGAAGAGCTGGAAAAGATGTGGACGGGAACAGACCTCAGTGGTCCCAGGAGTTCTCAGGGCTGTGACCCCCCCCCCCCCCCCC
>OMMV01076617.1:0-10543 GCA_900302635.1 Chatrabus melanurus
TGAGGTCTGACAGCACGGTGAGGTGCCGGTGGCACGGTGCTGTCGGGCCCCAGCGGCGCGGTGAACCGGAGGCAGAGGGGGGGGGCCGCACCATCGTGCCTGTGTAAAAGCCTGTGTGCGTTTATGCTGCATGTTTCAATTTTGCAAACCAACTCCGTTTTCTTCTCCTACAGGTCATTTTGTCTGCCTCTGGTACAGCTCGTACCTGTACGGCTGAACTCTGTCCGGCCCGCTGCAATTTCCATTTCCTGATCGTAATAATCCGATTCAGAGATGTTCAGTATCAGATGAATGTGATATCACAGGTGATTCCATGGTGGTCTGATGATCAATAATAATAGCGATTAGAGTTAAATTTGGACTCCTGTGAACGAGCTTGTAGCATGTGCAAACACTGCAAAAAGCTATTTTACAGATCTGAGCTTGCGCGATGGTGTCCTTTGATGACGTCACATGATTGACAGCTCCATTTGACGAATTAGGCCTTTTTTTAAAGCGGCGTTCCCGGAAAAGGTTAGTTGTTCCCGAATTTCTCTTCAACAAATAATTTTGGTGAAAAATCATTAATAGAGTCGTTTTAAACGTGAAAACATACAGAGGATGGTACGAAATGATATTTTCATGTCAGGGGACCTTTAAGTGTGCAGTGTAGGTCTTTAACACGGTGTGTCACATAGAATTGACTCATCCTGATCAACACAAACTTGGTGTAATTAAATTGTCAACTGGATCAGATGAGGCCCTGCGATGGACTGGCGGCCTGTCCAGGGTGTACCCGGCTCCTTGCTCAAGGACCACTGGGATAGGCTCCAGCCCCGCCCCCGTGACCCTTACCTGGAATAAGCAGGTTCAGAAAATGATGGCTGGCTCAGATGGCGTAATGGCTCACGGAAGTTAATGGTGATCATCCTACTTTGGAAATGTCTTCTGATTTGTTAAAAATTGTAAAGACCAGGAAAAGTCCAATCACATTACAACCTCAACTATTTCACCCCATGATGGGATCCTAAAGAAACAGCCCCCAGTTAACCAACGATAAAATGTTTCGTAATGGCTAGTACGATCTGACAAACTTTATAAAACACTTGCCGAGGCGATGATCACTACATTCAAAACCCGACACAAGAGCAGGACAGGGCCCGGTCACGTCGAGCTGACACAGCAGCTTTCATTTTCAGTTAGCACTAGCTCCATTTAGCTCCGCCTGCGGGTCACAGCTGATCAAACTGAGCGAATATATTTTGGGTAGAAGAACCCCGTCGTGGACAAACAAGCCGATCGGTGCCGTGCGAGCTAATGTAAGGAAAGCAGCTGACCTTTCAGTGCCGTCATCGTCTGTCACTGACTGCCGTCCGTCCTGTCTGAGTGAACGGCGTGGAAAGAGCAGCGGACACGGCACGCAGTGGCTAACGTCACGTAGCCGGCTAGCAGACCGTGCGGTCCGGTTGTGTAACAGCATTTGTTAGGCTAAATTAAAAGGAGGGTGCTTTCGCAGCTAAAGTGTGCGTTTTTTGCTGGCAAGCAGTGCGTTGCTAAGCAACTTTCTCCTTTCTGGACGTTGTGGTTCGCGTTTAAACCCGTCGATGTGACGTGGGTGGGAGTGGAACAGCCATCCAGTGGAAACGCTCCGTGTTCTCCTCCTGGAGGGGGGGGGAAAAAACGTAACTATCTGGTGATAGTCGGTTAGCTGTAGTTTTTAAGTTTGCGCTTCATGCTCGTCGGCTTTCCAGCTTTGAGAACGGCCGCGAAAGGAGCGTGTTTGGCGCACAAACGTCTCCACTTTATCGTAAATCATAAACCGCAATATACATTCAAACAACCGTCAGGTTTGACCAATAATCGTGTTTACGACGCTGTTCCAAGCTTTAGACACAGCCCGACGACGGCTTTTGGCTTTAACCTCACCTTCCTCCGAGTCTCTTCCTCTGAAACTCCGGTCGTCGTCGTCATCGATGCTGTCAAGCTCTTCTTCATCGTTGTAATAATCTACCATAGGAGATAATAAAGTCGAAGCCATTTGTTCGGTTGTAAAAATGTAAACAAACACAACATAAACAATCGATTAGCGCCTTTCAGCTTGGAACAGCGCCTACAACTGTTAGGACCCCCTACAGTATCAAGGTGCCTAAACTTATGCCCGTGTGCGATACAAAATATTATTAAAGCGTTACATGGACTGTGTCTTTAAACTGGTTTTACTATACACAACAGTGTCAAATAAAGAAAATGTGCCAATAATTATAGCGTAGTTTCCACATGTACAATAAGATTGTCAGCAAAATTTAAACAGGCGTATTTCGTATCAATTTGAACTGTGGGGCCTCATTCGTATCGCAATGGACTTTATACACATTCCTCTGTGGGATTAGGGTTAGGGGTTCGAATTAGGATTGGGGGTAGGGTTAAGGGTTATTTAAGGATTAGGGTAAGAGTTAGGGGTTAGAATTTAGGATTGAGGTTAGAGTTACAGTTAAGGATTAGATGTTAAGGTTAGCGTTAGATGTTACAATTATGGATTAAGGTTAGGGTTAAAGATTAGGGCCTGAAGTTAGGGTTAGAGTTAAAGATGAGGGGTTGGAATTAAAATTAGGGGTGAGAGTTAAGGATCAAGGTTTAGGGTTCAAATTAAGGATTAGGGGTTAGGGTGAACCCTATCTCATCCTATCTCCCTTAGTGATAGGGTGAGAAGCTCAGTCATCCGAGAGGGACTCAGAGTAGAGCTACTGCTCCTTCGCGTGGAAAGGAGCCAGTTGAGGTGGTTCGGGCATCTGGTTAGGATGCCACCAGGACGCCTCCCTAGGGAGGTGGGAAGAGACCTAGGGGCAGACCCAGGACTAGGTGGAGAGATTATATCTCCTCACTGGCCTGGGAGCGCCTGGGGATCCCCCAGAGGTTGCCGGGGAAAGGGAAGTCTGGGGCTCTTTGCTAAAGCTGCTACACTGTGACCCGATTCCAGATAAGCGGTCGAAGATGGAGGTTAGGGTTCATGTTAGGGTTAGGTTTTTCTACTGAAATCCAACTAATTTTCTTACTACCAGTCCTTCTGACTAATGGGCTTTCTGAAAATAAGGGTGCGCCTCTCTCTGTGCTGCCCTTGGCTGTACTTGGTTGTATAATGCTTAACTTTTAGAAAATTCACAGGTGTAGTGATGTGGGTGTTTTATAATCTTCAAATACACCTTGCAGTGCAATGGGACCCAGAGTAGTAACATCCCAGCTCACCCATCGACATCAACAGCCCTGCACCAGCCTTGGGGGCCCTGATGTGTTACAAGTGCCCCCGAAGGGATCCTTTCGGGGCATGTAAGACCAACACGCCAATTATGAGCTTGGCAGTGTCTGGGGTAGTATCTGTCTGTCTTAACTCAGTTTGTTTCCCAGTAGCTACAGTGGGTATAGAAAGTATGCACACCCTTGGGCTTTTACACATTTTAATTTCTTAATAAAAAAACAATCATGGTGGAAGAAGTACTCAGATCTTTTTGGTTCAGTAAAAACAGTAATATCCCACTGGAGAACTAATCTGTTACAAGTAAAAGGCATACATTGAAAATATTACTTGAATAAAAGTACAAAAGTATTAGATTCAAAATATACTTACAATACCAAAAGTAAAAGTATTCATTGTGCAGAATGGCCCATTTCAGTGTCGTATTTATTATTGAATTGTAGTTATTGATGCATTAATGTGTTCATCACATCACCCTTTCACGATCTTTAATACATATTGGCTCCAAACTGTGTAAAAGCTATGACCTTGAATTTGACCTTTCTTTCAAACTCATGCAAGGTCAAAGGTCATAACTTTTACACAAACCGTTTGGAGCCAATATGAACAAAGATCATGTAAGGGTGATGCGATGAACACTTTAATGCATCAGTAGCTATAATCCAACAATAAATATGATCGGTCAAAGGTCATGTGACCAACACAAAGGTGATATTTAGTTGTAACCATAGGTGTAACTTTAACCAATTCCCTGAAATAGCCATTTTAAATATCCCCTATATAATCTTCAAATACACCTGGTCAGTGCAACGGTGCAAATGTTGACCTTGGCCTGTGACCTTGACTTTTTACCCATTTTTTTTTTCTCAAAATCAAATCATTCTGTCCTTGAATGGCCCTCAATCTTCCCACCACTTTTGGTCCAAATGGGATCAAAACTCTTCGAGTAATTTTGTCCACACAAGGATGGATGGACGGACACACAAGGGTCATTCAATATAAACACAACCAATGACTCCAGCAGCACCACCTTTGATTTGCTTCATAGTCAGTTTCTGTGCGCCGTTTGGTACCAAAAGAAAGTAGGAAACAGGTTTTTGCTAATATGTGTTTTGCTTTTACTCCATTATATGGGGTCAGTTATTAAGGCCTACATCTGATGGCTGTCATTCAGGTAGGTACTTCACAGGACCATAATTCTTGAAATTTACAAGCTAGAAGCACGAAATTCACACGATCATCCCATTTTTCACTGCTGGTTGCAAAAAAAAAAAAAATCAAGTTTGTAGCCCTAGCCTGAGTGTAAAAAATGTTAAGGAGGGTTGGATTCATGAAAAAAGCTCAAAATTTTTATTTCATCCAAGTTTTGAAAGGATTCTACATTCCATTTAAATCAATAAATCATGATTCCTAGTTATTGATTATTTAGTATGGGTCTTTACAGACATTCTAGAACCACTGTTGGGGTACTCAACTGTTTATTGTGTCCACAGGACCTACTTTAATCAGGGGCAAATCTGAAATTGAGTGAAATACAACCACATTTTTCACCATGTGGAATAAATAGCACCACTCTGAAACTTTTTACAGTGAAACTTTATGTGCCAGTTATGCATGACATGCCATTGCGGGTGCTTGTTTCTCTTTCACCTTATGACATCAAAAAGATCTGTTGGATGGATGATGGATTTCTTTTGGTAAAAATTCATATATGTAAAATACAATATACAAATAATGAATTAAAAACATTTATTATTTGTTTTATATGACACCTAAATAGATCCACGCCATTTGATATTTTACTTAAAATTAGACGTGTTTCTTCTCAGAACAGGAAGCAGCGGGACACAGATGGCGCTACCCGCCTTACACACCGCTGAGGTCCGCGAGAGCCACAGCAGAGCCAAGCGAAAAATCACGGGAGGAACTCGTCCAATTCTTCACCTGACCGCGCTTTTACGGCCGCTAAAGATGTCCCTGCGAACACTGCGTGAGCTTCTAATCGGACGTATATTTGTGAACTGGTGGCGGATAGTCCAAAAAATTCACGGCATGTTACGTCATCGTGCAATAGTCAGAAACGGATAGTCCCAAAATGCACGGTGCGCCAACGTCATCGTGCAATGGGGCAAATAATGAATGTCACGTGACGTACAATCCACCAATCGAATGACAAGGATATATTTAGGTGTCATATAAATAATCACAGAGGATAACACATAAAGTATAAAATACACTTATTTCCAATGTGGTTGGGGAATTGACTGCCCTATTGTTGACCCCAGCATAGATATGCACTCTAAGTTCCCTTCTAGTTGTGGGATGTCCCATGTAATGGACAGACCACCTAGTGGTACTCCACTGGGAGTTCGACCCCATGTCTGTTTGTCTGTCTGTTATGATGTCCCGCCAAGTGACCTTTCTGTCATATCTCAGCAACCACGTAAGATAGAAACTTGACGTTTGGCTCATATGAACGGCCTTTGGAAGGTTTTCCAGGCAATGTTGATTAGGTTGCTGTGGTAAACAATGGTTGCTAGGTTAACATTCTTTTTGAATATCTCAGGAATTACTTATGATAGACACTTGATGTTTAACTCATATGAAAGTTATTGTATAAGGACTGTTTTATTTCTGTGGGGAAAAAAAGGTTGATTTGCGTTTCTTCCACCCTGCGACATCCCATCTGCGGGGCTTTACGCACTGCTTCTGTTATTATTGGATTTTGTGCTGCTGCTCTACCAAAACCAATGTCATTATTATGTGTAGTTCTCAAACAAAACACAAATCGCACATAGTGGAACTTCTACAGTGAAACACTAGGTGGCAGGATCGCGCTGTGCAAAACGTGGGATTGATGTCACAGGAGTTGTAAACCCAGTCGGCATGACTCCATTCATCTTTAACGATTTGCAAAGGAAATCAAGTGTAGGCGTGTTGGACTTCAAACTTTGAACATTTTCACCGGTTATTCAGGGCAACGTTTAGGCGAAGGCAGATTTAAAGCTATAGAGTGCTACATTTGTTTTGCGTAAACTCATTGTGGATTATTTTTTTAAACCCCGTTTAATTTCTGCCGAGCCCACAGGCTGCAAATCGTTCACAGACAGACTCCGGCTCGTGCTGTCTGTCACACGAGCTGTCAAAGTCGCACGAGGGGTTGTGCTCGCGCTGCTCCGTCATTCAGGAAGTCCACAGCAACTGACAGTACTTCACAAAGTCACACCGACGTCTTCGGAGCCCGGACTAAATGCTTTCGGAGATTCGCAACAACAGCGACTTTGTCACCTCGAAGCGTAAGTGTATGTTTGCCGTTCTGGCCGTCACTCCTGTTTGTTTCTGTTGACAGCTAACGGCTCACTTTAGCACTTACTGACACTTCCTCATGGCTCCGCGGCTAAGCTATTCGAGCTAAAATGTCACGGCGGTAAAAGTAGCTGCGAAATAAAATCAAAAGCGGTGAACAAAATGACCCCGGAGTCGACACCTCTGCTGGGTTTGTTTGTTTTTTAATTAAGAGGTGTTGAACGCAGAGACGACAGTGACGCTTTTAAAGTGCGCAGTTTGCCCCCCTTTTTTTTCTCCTTTTTTTTTTAAACGCACTTACGTGAATTGGCTTCGTGGGTCTCCGCACCTGCTTAAAACACCAGATTGAAAATGTGAACACTTCCGTTTGAACAAACACCGCTGACAGGTGGAAACGAAGTGTTCAGTGCGTAAACTACAGTAATGTGGTTCATTCAGGTGCAATGTGTTACCAGTGAGATTTTTTTTTTATTACGGCTTTTGCAGACGACGCGACGTCCACGACTCGTCGTGACCCGAATCACATCCGTTACTACATTTAAGCTCACGTCTCTATTTGATTGGAAGCTTTTCATTCATACGCAGGCGCCAGGCGACAACAGTAGCGTCATCGATGTTGTAATTTACTACTCCGCGCGACCCGTGAACGTTACAAACCGCCGTCACCTGCAGCACCTGCTTTTTTGTTGTTGTTGTTTTAAAGTAAAGCGCTCGAAAAATGGCAGATCTGCAAAAACCCGAACTGACCCAACAACGTGATGTCTTCTGCGTGAGCAGAGTTTATGAGCGACAGGCGAGCGCACCTGTGCTTTTCGACTGTGAAACTCTGCCGTTTGTAAAGGTTTATTTTAAGGTCTACCCACGCGTTTCCACACCCACTTTCGTCCCGATATAATCCCATATATTATGACACTGTATCTGCATGTCGTTCACATCCATTTATGGTCTGATCTGACTTTGCGTCTTTGCTCAGAGCCACAGAGAAAGGATGTAGTCTGGATGCAAAACCCACATCCACTCAGTTCACCCACATTTGGAGTGCTGAAGCGTCTGACAGGAAAAACAATGTAAAGAAATGTTTAAGATTAAAGATTAAGTCATTATTCAAGGGAAAATGCCGTTTTTACGTTGCATCTTCTCAGATGTAAGGATTTGCCATCTGTCTTTGCTTGAGATCGATGTAAATTAAATATTTTGATTTTAGGACTGTTGTTTGGACAAAACAAGACACTTGAAGATGTCACCTTGATCTATAGGTTGTATATTCTTTACAGTTTTCTCACAACATTTGGACTAAGGGATTAATCGTTTAATCCTAGAAATCAATGGCAGATTAGTCATCAGTTTGTGTTGCTGACTAGCATGTAGTGACCTTTTCAGACTGACATAAACCACAGTAAGTGGTGCCAGAAAATATGGCAACACTGAACACACAACTAATTGTGCCAATTCATTCATGAAGGAAAATCACAAAATTTAGCTTTGCTTCCTTTCTGTCTCTTTTTGTCATTGCAAACTGAATATTTTTGAGTTTTAGACTGTTGGTTGGACAAAATGAAACATTTGCAGGCTTCACATTGGTCTGTGGGAAATAAAAATCTAAAAGTGATAAAAATGGATTTTACTGATTAAGAGATTAATAATCATAAAACCTGTCCACTGGTTTATCACAGTGTAAATAGTCATTAGTTACAGCACAAATATCTTTTTAAATTGTAGTTGCTGACCATGATCATTTACTCTAATCTCCATTTGTTATCTGTCGATCTGCTGTTCATATCTATAAGAGAAGTCACCTTTTGACCACACAACAAGAAAGGGAATTGAAAATGGCATGCTTCCTTGTGAGGAATGATGGCATTTATGGCAGTTTGATATTATTTTATTTAAATTGTGCCATTTCCTGTTAACATTCACCTGACCTTTGCTGTTGGGCTGATACAGATAGTGTGTAGGTACAAGACTTCGAGGTTATGATGCTAAACACTTATCTCTCTTGCAGATGGGTTACAGTTCTAATATTAGTTTAGCCACATCTGGTGACTGGATTTATTTTTTTATTTTTTAAGTGCAGGTTCTGAAACAAGTGAGCCTTACAAGACCAGAAGTGAAATCAAGAAGTTGAACAGATATATTATTGCTAGACACATTATTGGTTGCCTGTCATCCAGTGTTTTCCATCTTTTATGTTAATTTGGTCTTTGCTTAAATGCTGGATGTTATGCAGTGCAAAGTTACAAAAAACTTGCTTTGGGGACAGCCATAAGCTTTTTTTTTTTTTTCCTTTTTTTTTTGCAAACTCTTGGAACTTTTGGCAGCACAGTGGCTCAGTGGTTAGCACTCTTGCCTCACAGCAAGAAGGTCTGGGGTTCGATTCCACCCATGCCCAGTTCCTTTCCGTGTGGAGTTTGCATGTTCTCGACGTGTCTGCGTGGGTTTTCTCCGGGCACTCCGGTTTCCTCCCACCATCAAAACATGCACATTAGGTTCTGCTCCTTTCTCTGCCTTTGACCAAGGCAGCGTCTCTACATCTGGAGTTGGTCCCCGGATGCCGGACTGTGGCTGCCCACTGCTCCTAGTGGTTGGATTGTGTCTAACTGTAATTACGATGGGCTAAATGCAGAGGACAAATTTTGTTGTATGTACAGTGACAGTAAAGGCCCTTCTTCTTCTTTATGTGGCTGTTTAGAGATTATTGCGAGACTAGCCAGTACCCGGCTAGCATAGCCAGTTCTTTGGGTTATAATGTCCATCTGCCATGAGACATCTAAGAATTTTTATTATGTATTTACTGGATGTATGTAGTTTAATGTTTTAAAGAAATCATTAGAATAGATTAAATTCACCCATCTATTAGTAGAATCGATGGGGGAAATCTGTTAAAATTTGTGTAGAATACACAGTAGTTCATTGTTGCTGTGGGTGCCCTGACACAAAACACTTAATACCTACCAGATAACCATGTTATCTGGCCTCGATATGTCCTTATATCGATATAAGCATATGTTTTACAAAACATTTCTTGAATTTGCCCATCAGCTGTCACTAAAATGAAAGTACTAAAGGCCGTTGACATCATTTAAGTATTTTATGTTGCACGTTATCTGCAGTGAACAATGTTTAACGTTACATGCAGAGTAACCCTATGGTCAGATTAGCTACAGATGAGGGCGATAAGCAGTTGCTGTTTGTCACTTGATGGGCATTCCCGGGCGTGGCCAGCTTGTGGTTACTTGGTGTTACTGTGCACAATGTTTAATCACCTGTCCGTCTTGCACCAAGCTGACTGAAGACACATTGTTGATGTCTAAATCAGATTTTGTGTTGTTCATGGTGGAAGTGATTAATTGTTCTGCGCAGGCACAGAGCTGGACTGAGAAGATGAAAATTATAGTGAAGGCAGCGAGTAGGTACTTGGGAATTGGGGGAATGAGTTTGGAAATGGTTAAGGGTGCACTGGGTGAGGGGGCGGCTGATTGCCAGTTGCCCCTTCAGTAGTTTTTGTCTGTGTGTTTGTGTAGTCAGTCTACCAATCCGCACGCCTGTCCAGATGGTGACGGTAATTCACCCATCAGTTGGTATGCCAACTGCCATAAACAAACCAAGAAGGAAAAAAAAAGATTGCTAGATTATAAAAAAAATGGGGAAACCCAACACTGTGACTATGAGGTTTTCCTCCATGCTTGACGGAATCAAAATTTGATGAATTTATTTCAGTACAATGTGTGTTACGTGACATTCCTATGTCGTTAGTTAGCATGCTAACACTTTGTAAGACGTCTTGTAAATCACCTCAGAGGTATTATCCGGTTACAAAGACAGGGTTGTTAGATTTAAAATTATTTATTTCTCGCTAACTTTTGCAAAATATAAGAGAAAAATTGCTAAACATGTTAGATTTATACCAAAATACGCAGCGAAGTGTATTCCGCCATCTTGGATTTTTTTTTTTTTTTGAGTCCGAACAACCAACATACGTCACGCTACCTTCATTCTGATTGGCTTGTA
>OMMV01076621.1:0-12444 GCA_900302635.1 Chatrabus melanurus
AGTCTCAACGCCTTTTTTGCTCTTTGTTTTTTTTTTCATTTTATTTAGTTCTGGTGCCAGAGATGATGTTTTACCGAGTTGATGTGTGGAACTGACAGCTCGGCTCCAAAACCACAGATTTACGCACTTCTTGTCGTCACTATGCCGCATATATTTCTCACTACTGTAGCATGACAAAAGCACGGCAGCCGCAGGTCGCACATTAGCCATTTTTTAAATCATCTGCTGTGTATTTGTGTTTTTTTCTGTCAATGTAGGACATTTTGCTGCAACATACGTGCGCGTCAGTAGTGCACCTGTTTCACACTCAACGCATTTCGACATCCACCTGGCGTGTTTCACACAACCCATGAAACAGCCGTGGAAATTCAGGTCGCATATCAGCCGCTGAACGAAAAACCGCACGTGTGATAGCCCCTTAACATACATGTAAATGTAATATCCTGTTATTGATTTCGAAGTCACTTCATCTACCATCAGTGTAAGTTAACCATAAGGACCTGAAACACATTATTTCACTGAGTACACCGGCTTTGACATTCAGCATTTTGAAAGACTTGCGAGACAACATTTATGCTTGTCCTTCAGAAAAAAATTACTTGTACTATACCAGCAGTTTAACCCTTTATCGGGCACCGAAGAAAAAGGTTCTGAACTGAATGTTACTTTAAGTTTAATATGTGTTTTTCTTGTATGACAAGTGCAAGTATCCGTACTTCAAGACAAATGTTTCTAAATAAATGTTCTTTTAAATTTATGTTTTTCTCATATTTTTAAAAATAGACTTTTTGGAAGATGTTTTACTCCAGACTGGTAAGGAACCATATATGGTAACTTCATTGACCTTGATTTGCAACACAAAAATGAAAAATTTTGAAAAAAGTCACAAATGTAAAAAAAAGTCTTGTAATATCCCCCAATAACTGTCTCGGGTTAAAATTTTGAACTTCCAAATATTTAAATGAGTGCCCTATAAAGGGTTAAATAATGGGGCAAAGCCGAGCTGAATGAGTGTCAATGGCATGATGTTAACATTAATTAGAATGGTGCGGTTTTAACTCGCTACGCGTTGCCGTTTAGACTCCTTGTGGTGGAAAATTGTAGGCACGACATTTGCCGCGCCAAGAAACGGCAAAGACAACAGATGCTGGATACGCTTCTGCAAGGAAGTAAACTGCTTCTGCAGTTGCAGCCGAGGAAGGCGAACCATCGCATACTACGCCTATCATGGAGGAAACCGACAATCCACCAGTTGAGACTCTTAAGGAATCAGTAAGTGTACAGTGTTCTCCAAGTATGACCGATGCAGCAACTCAGAAGAATACAACACTAAACACGTCGGATGCAGCGGTGCTGTGGCCAGATTATGTGCACTATCCGGTAACAACGGAACACAGTTACACAGGTAAACATGAAATTGAGTTGTGTGTGGGTTTAATTAATGATCCTTGGCTAAAGCTGAGCGTTTCAGTGCAATAATGAACGGATCAAAGTGCGATTAATTTAGATTTTAAAAACTGACACGTTATAGGTGCTTTAACATTTTATTGTATATTTTCATAAACCAGGGCTGGCGACTCGGACTCGAGTCGCACTTAAGTCGCACTAAACTGTGACTTCAGACTTGACTTCGACTCGACCTCAAAAGACTTCAGACTTGACTCGGACTCGAGGTTCGAGACTCGTCCAAGACTCATGAATGACCTTTACTTCATGTAGGGCCAATGATTTTCCACGACCACAGAAAATGGATGGAAATCACGGAATCACTCTTCTGAAACGGAATTTTAAAAAGCTCACCGCAGAGATGCGTGGATCAACTCTGATTTCAGGCCCATTTCAAGCAAAATCTGGTCAAAAACCAACATATTTCAGTGATGTTGGGGTTGCAGAGAAGGGTTTTTTTTTTTTGATTGATCGGTTTCAGATAAATGAAGCCGATTCACTAAATCCGTGCGTGGCGCGATGTGCGCGAGCAGGCACAGGGTCTGTGCTCTGAGAAGAATGCAGTGCATATTTTAAAAATTACATTAACACACTGCTTCACATTAAATATGCAACAAGACGTTATTATCCACACAGAACATCATTGCTGCGTTTGCCGTCTCATAACGCGGTGCCGACGCGCACCCACGGTGAAAGTTTCAAAATATATATATTTCACTCTCCTTTCCTTCAAATATACACCAGCTGTGTTTGACGGATGGCGTATGTGACGTAAACTTCTTACCATAGTGTTTTCCACATAAATAAGCGAGTTTTTCCGTGTCGGTTTTCTTCCTGCTCAGAGACTGTGCAGGCGCGGAGCCAGGGTTGGGGCGAGGGGTGGGAACCCCTCACTACCCAGAAAGCTTTGCAACATACATAACAATGGCGGCTGACGAGTGAAAGGATTTTCTAACATTTTTAATAAAAACTAAAACATTTTGAGTGTTTTTACATCACATTTATATAGCTGATGCCAACCTTAATCTTATAAGGCCAACAAGTCGGGGTTCCTTTTAATGGATTAGCTCCATCTTATATTATAGATCTGCTATCTCCATATTCTGCCTCTCAGGTCATCCTCACTACGACTCCTCACAGTCCCTCACTCACGCCTCAAAACAAAAGGTGACCGAACCTTTTCGGTAGCTGCCCCCAGGCTCTGGAATAGTCTTCCACCACATATTAAGTCCTACTCTACTATTGCCTGTTTTAAATCAAATTTAAAGACCCATCTTTTCTCTCTCGCTTTTAGCTCAATCTGAGGCTGCCTGTTAGTTTTTGTCAAGTTCACTGCTCTCTCATCCAGTTTTATTTTGTTTTTATGCTTGTTTATTTGCTTATTTTATCTTTATTTTAATTCCTTTTATTTACCTATTTATGATATTCCTCTTTAAATTCTTCTACTTACGTATGCTGTATTATCTACTTGTTAACCTCACCTGTAATCTTTTGCTCAACTCCTGTTGTTTTTAAATGTGCTATACTGTATAAATAAAGTGACTTGACTTGACTTGGCTCAAGTAGAGTAAACAGCATCTCAAATTTTAGGCACGATTAAAGTCCAAAATTCCACAGGCTGTGAGTAAATGTGTCTGTCTGTAATGAAAACATGACATGAAATCTGCAGACTTCACTGCCACTGTTCGTGTCAGCCGGCATCATCTGATCATTTCATTCAAAATGCCTGGGTTACCCCGCTCAACAATGCGATCAATAAAACTCACATTCTGTTAAAAATTACTTTATTTATCGCCTCAGTAGACCTGGATTCTGAATGGGATCAAATGATCGGGTCACTTCCACATTGCTCTAATACTGATTTCTGAGACTGTCCCTGAAAAGTGGGAACAGATTAAAACAGAAATCCCACATGAATGAAATTTCCAATTTGTGCCGTTACCAAGGAGATTGTTTTCTGTAAATCTAACCAGTTCGACGTGGCAAAGGGGCTAATGTGTGTGCAGCCATCACAGGCTTCCTGAAAGGCGCTGACAGCTGCCTCTGAAAGACGCAAGAACAATAATGATTTTTCTGATGTGGCAGAAAGTGAAAACAACTCGGCCGTTCTCTTACTTCCTAAAGAGCCCCAAGTGTACAATGTGCACTTTCCTTTTCAGATTAATCATTAAAATTGTCTCCATGTCAACGCAGGACCACAGACCATTAATAAAAGATTGAATCACTTAAAAGTAAAAGTGGTGGTAACACGATGCTGCGGTGTGTGTGTGTGTGTGTGTGTGTGTGAGAGAGACAGCAGTGCAAAAGCTAATGGTAGCAGAGCCCAACAGGGAAATTGCTTTGGTTTCATAAGCAGATTACTTTCTGAGGTCCCAGGAGGCCGAGCGGTTGTGCTGGTTAATGTGTCGCAGCAATTCTCTTTCCAGATGATGCTGCGTGAAGTTCAGGTCATGACCCGGCCACTTCAGTGGGGCCCAGGAACACAAAAAGGGCAACCCACATCGACAAATGAGGTTGAGAGCTAATGGAATTAGTTACTGTCCAAACATAGCCAAAAAATCCACAATTCACACAATCTGTTGTTTTCATTTAAATTCCTGATTAGCAATGTCTAAAAGATAAGATAAGATAAGATAAGATAGATCAGGCAATCCTCTCCAGTTTGTTAACACAATAGCTCAAAAAAAATGAATGCTATCATCTTTAGGTCAGGTCTAGGAGCATGTGCGGATGTGACGCTTCGTTGCATCCACTACGCCACAGAACTGCCCCAGGTCCTGGGTAGCAACCACCCAGGCAGACAACATGTCCATCCACACTCATCAAAAGTAGCCATATATGCCACAGCCAGGTGAAATGTGGGTGTCCGCTCTTGTCTTTTTCCAGTTACTCGGGTCCTCAACACTGAGGCACCTATACTGGATCATGCCCAGAGACGTGTGCCACATGTCTAAAATGTCGTAGCTGATGGTCCTTTATGACAAATGTGATCTGTTCATCTGAGTCTCCCTAAGTAACCACTCATTTGACACAAAGTCCTTCCAGCGGCACCCAAGGATCCTCTGAAGAGACCTCGTACCAAAGACATCCAGTCGTTACCTTTAGGTTATTGGTTCGCGTCCAAGTCTCACAACTATACAGTAATACAGGAAGCACCACGACCCCAAAGACTTGGACCTTCACTTTCCTGCATAGGCATCACCAAACACCTCTGTCAAGGGACAGGGACTCCATATAAGTTCTTCCCAGATCAAAAATAAAAGTGTTGAGAAAGACAGAACATTGATGTGTCCTTATAAAACAAATTATCTAAAAATGTCCTCTCCCACACAGCAACAGACAGGCAGTAATTATCACACCCATTAGCAGATGAGGATAGCACATGATTTCTGAGAGGAAACAGCTTGACCTACATCACAATCCTTGCTGCAATCCAGTGGTTAGTTAAAAGAAGCTATTATAAGATGTACTCTCATCAGATAACTTACTCAGACCAAAGTCCAAAAGAAAATGGACCTACAGTACTGTGCAAATGTTTTAGGCACCACTTTTTTTTAATTAAAGCAAACAAACAAATGCCCTAGACATCATCATCAACAGAAAATCATGTGAAATCCCCACCCCCTAAAAAATGCAACAATGAGATTATTACATTTTCTTTTTCATTAAAGTAACCAATCAATTACTAATTTACAAACCTCATTTTAAAAAGAAGCAAACACACACGCACAATCTGATTTCCTTGTGGCTGTACTGCCAAGTACTTGACAACACAAAGACAGTTGCTGATGATCAATCAATAATAAAATTATTTTAAAAAACCGATTACACACAGCTTGATTTTCTTATAAATTTGAAGAGACACCCTCAAACAAATTGTCATTTTATCACCTAAAAGAAATTAATTATTTTTTAAAGGTGAGATGTAGTCAGACATTTTACATATTTATTCATAAATATGAACGATTTAACAGCTTCTCTTTATTTAAAAAAACTTTTTAGACATATTTAATTTGCCAAAAACCTTTGCACAGTACTGTATATAGTACCAAAATAACAACGTCTTAGTTTACAATGTCCACAACATATGATATCCTCTGTCTCTAGAATAACAGACATACAACATCAAATATGGAAATAGAATGGGGATTTATCAGACTCCAGATGGCACCCTGCGAGATGGACCTCGACAAGGAGAGAACCAGCTGTGTCCATCTCCTAAAGATTGCTAACACATCAATGGTAATCAATAATCTGTCAATATCGCATGATGAATTGGGATCAGATAAACAAAATTCTAATCAGTTCATCTTCATATTAATATTCACTCAAGTAAAACTGGAAGTGTATGCGAACATTTGTATGTAAGTTATCACGTTAACAATGTTGCAGGACTCAGTGACTAATGACCCACTCACAATTTTAGGGTGTAAAGCCCCGCTTAGTGCGGGGAATTTCCGACTCTTGGTCAGAGCAACTTGAAGACATCTAGTTTTAGCACTAAACTCCATAAAATACAGAGAACAAAATGGCTTATGCGCCTTCGGTGGAGAAGCAATTGATCAGCATATGGTGAGACGTTAGCTGTCATTTCAATAACATGATGGCAACACACGACTAACTTATAATGTATGTGCACCCTCGGGCAGCTGTAGAAGACTCTGATTGTAATGGACAGTGACAGAATGTCTCAAGAGGGATTATGAAGCTTCACTCAAACTATAGAACACGAACGACAGCACAATACTTACAAAGATATCATGATGTCAGAGTGATCTGCCTTAAGGAGCAATACAGCACTGATGGTTCTTTGTAAAATGACAGCACGAATTATGTTACAGAATTTGGCCTCAAGAATTGTTTACTTCTTGGTTTTAAGACAAATAATTTTATAAATATATATGCATATACACTTTCCTCACAGGCTGCAGTTACAGATAAATGGAATTATTACTCTCATTTATTAATGAATTAGCTGACTAATAAAGTACAGTTTTGTTAAACTGTCATATAAACAAACAAACATGCCAAACAAAATTTAGATCAGCCATTCTTCAACTAAAGAACACCACAAAATCTTCTGCAGCCCACCAAAACCTTTAATCACAAATTTGATCGACAAGTAGATTAGATAAATGAAAAATAGCACATAACTTAAATCTGATGGCTTTGTTTTATTGCTTCCGATTACATTTTAAAAATAATCAAAAATATTTTCAGGTAATTTTAAACTATATTACAAAATTGAAAATCAAATAAATTTATATTTATTTTTAATGACCTCTCAAGGCCCACCTGCAGTACCTTCACGGTCCACCAGGGGGCCGCAGCCCATGCGTTGGGAATCACTGCTTTAACTTTTGAACTGTTAGATAAAAAAAAGCATCATGAAGAGTCATGTTAGACTTTCAATATGAACTTGTGATTTGCAGTTTATTAGTGTTTTCTGACATTTTACAGGTTAAACAGTAAAATATTAATTTTTAAAAACTAGCACGGCACCTGGAGATTGCATACTGTGCTTCCATCAAAGGTGAATTATCTTAGAATTTTTCATTCACTCCTACAAAATTAAAGCATATTTGTGTCCCTATTTTTTAACCTTATAAATGCATGAACAAAACTCCTGTCCTTTTATTGTAACTGACCTAAATACTTTTCTCAATCTGCAAAAAATAAAAAATTAACTTGCTGACTGTATGTTGTGGGGTAAGTATGACTGACAACTATCAAAAAGATCAGTGCTAGTTTTCACAAACTGATCAAACTATTTTTTAAAAATGCGCTATTTCGCTGTGTGACTAAGAGCTCAAAAAAATATTACAATATCCACTTCCAGATACATATCACCAAAATTTAAAGGGATTGATCACAAACATCAAAATATTCCTGTCGAAACGACTCTTTATCCATATAGTCACTGTGTTCTATTGAAATTACCAAAAATACTGACATCCACCTTCAGTCTGAAATATTGTAGCCATTCCTGAACATGGTGTGCTTGTACACACAGGATATATCATATTCACCTAAGATGTCAAATGTGCGTTTGATGCAGAGGTGTTTGTGGTGTGTACCTAAATGTCTACCTTCCTGCAGGCAGCAAAATGAACATGTCTCTCAACGAGGATTTCTGAGTCATTAGTTCTTCTGCCCACCAGTGATGGATTTCACCGCCAGCTTGTTTTTAAATGGCATTTCAGTCACATCTCTAAGCTGCAAAAAGAGCTGAACATTACAGGTACACAGTTATTTCAAAACACACTCCATGCAGAGCGCCGCTTTATGTAAATGAAAATTAGAAAGAAGATAAACATTAAAGCTGAACTCCAACATTTTTCAACCTGGGCTCTATTTTTAAATGTTAGAATGCCGCCATCATCACGGGATAAACAGCTAGACCATTGTTTAGGGCAAGCTAAAAGCACTCGCAGTGTGGTTTTAAAAAGGAACAGTTTGCACCATCTGTTATGCTTAGTTATCATGTTATGGGGTAACATATCATATTTCATAGTACTCAATGGACATCGAGCTTGTTTGACCATTACCTTGGAGACCAAGCATTCAACACAGTCAAAACTATTCCAATTATTAATCCTATTAGCTCAATAAATAATTTGCATCAATTTTTTAAAACTAAATTGGAGCAACTTTAACTTTTGACCCCTGTACAAACTGAATTTGACCTTTGTCACCATTTTTACTGTTTTTACCCCAGAACATTCAGTCATAGATAGTTCAAACTATACCTTTTTGGAATCTTTATGATCAGACAAATAATGTGGTATACTTTTCAATATGTTTGGCACATTTTAAAATTTTGACCTCTGTGTAATCCTTCATTGATCCCTACTTGGCTACAGCTACCACTCTGGGAATGCTATCATATTTTTTTTTGTAGGCCATGGTATACTGAGGCTGGATTGTAAGTGTTGTTTATTCACCTTAGGTGGTACCATTTAGGTCAAAATTGGCATCGGGCTCATGGACTATTTGATATTTTTTTTCGCTTTAGGACAGGATCTAGGCACTCTCACAGCACGTGTCACTATTATAATGACATATAGCTTTAGCTCACAGGCATGACTCACTGTAACAGCCGTGCACACTGGCAAACACTCGATCAAACATTGACTAATGTCTGTTTAGCACCACAGTAGCCATAATCAGTGCTCGATTGGATTTCTTGGCAGTGGTACTTGTGCCTGTGAGCCTTTTTTTCCCTTCACAATCCATTTCATAAATGGCATTTAGGAAAGTTGAAAAAGCAAAAGCAGGTTCATTGTGAGAAGACAGTGTTAAAAGCAGCTGCAGAGGTCTACTAATTGGTCTCAGGCGTGTTCTGCAGTGCTTCTATTTTTTTTACATTATTATTTCTGTGGAATCCTCTTTGCTAAAATCTGAGGCAAAGTCACCTTCACCCGTTAATCTTCCACCTGCCATTTCTAAAGTACTGGGCCCATTTGGAGTAATTGTTCTGTGCTGCGGAACCTTCTGCTCGGCATTACAGTCAGAGTCACTGCGCTGATTATGCAAAAGCCTACCCTGTGTGAGGGCTGCACACTCGCTGGTTTCTTCTCGATATGCACTAATGAACTCTGATTCCCGTGAGGATTTGATCTGAGCCTCTACTGACAGATTCAAGAGACTTTTCCCCGTTTATTGCAAACGATTCCTCTTTGCCTCCGCTAAAAGAATCTGACACAAACAAAACATTTTCCGTCATCTTCAATCATGTGCCGCAGTCAGATCTTTTAATGAAAAGCATGCATTTACAAGACAAAGGGTAGAGAGAAAAAGCTTTTCTTTTTTTACTGTCAAACTGCACTTTCCCTTCAGATTTCTTGCTCTTTTTCTCTTGTGATTGAAGAAGGATATTCCTCAGCAGCAGCCTCTTCTATATTTGTCAAGAGGTCTGATTGAATGAAGCCACCTGAGGAAATACCATTTGGGAACGGCCCTTTCGCCACCTTGCCAGCACCCTGACAGAATGCATCAGAGTAGCTGCTCTAGTATGATAATGTGAAATGAAATACCATCTTGAACATTAGACCAGCATATCAAATCTAGCCCCCTAACATTTTACGCACTAATCCAGAACATCAAGAAATACAATTTTGAGCTGTTTACATATTTGGGTACCCGTCGGGAGCAATTTTGCACTTCACAATCAGCTATTATGCAGTGAACACTGCACAGCTCCACCCATAGAGGTTTTTGTCCCCCTCATCTGTCACATTAGTTTAGTATAGTGTGTGGCTACCTTGTCCAACATCTTATCTCCAGGGCCTAAGAGTGTTGACCAGAAAGAAAATGACAGAAACATAACCTAGTCCGATGTGATTTATAAATAGCTGCAGCAGAACATGCTTTGTGTCTTGTTTCATTGTAGCTTAGGGAAAAGAAGCTGAAAATCCAAACGCTGACAATGATGCACTTTATGTGAGATTTGAGATGTTGGTTGTACTGTTTGTTTAGAGATCATACAATGAACGACTCAAAAAGCCTTTCTTACTCAATTCAATTTATTTATGTGTGTAGGTTAATAATTTTCAGCATAGTGGGTCCAAGTGAAGATCGCAGATCCTTAAACAATTTTTTTGGTAATGGGTCAAAGAGAGAAATCGTATTTTTAGCATTATCCACAATTTGCGACAGCATACCAAGTGAGATGGTGTCAAAATCGGTAAATGTCGTTTCTATCAGAGTTGATGAAGACATTAGTTATAGGATCTTACTATCTGTCCATATTATCCTTATTGGGATAAGGAATTGGGCTACCAATATGTAGACCCCGGTTTGATTCCCAGTCATAGTACCCGTCTGTGTCCTTGGACAAGACGCTTCATTTACATTGTTCCAGTCTACCCAACTGTAAATATGTACCAGCCATGGCGTCCTGTCCAGGGGTAGTCATAGGCTACATCCAAATACTCATACTAGTTTACTATATAGTAGGCAAAAAACAAAACAGTATGTCACAATCCATTGGGTATCCAAATACTCATGCTCTACTACCTCCATAGTGTACAAACAAACTACACTACACTATCCCAGAAATTCCCAGAAAAATTCTATTAAGATACCGGACATACATGAGAACGGTCGTGACATTCAAGAGGCAGTTGCATTGTATTAATATACATCAGGGACCTTTTAAAGAAGTTTGCCATTGCATACTAGAAATTTTTTTGGCTTACTGAGTATCAGCATATAAATCATCTGTTAACATCCAGGTCAAAGGACAGTAAGATGGTGACAGGGTAGTACATCCGAAATTGTGTCCCGACTACTCATTCGCTTACTTCTAGTACGTGCTACAGTAACAGTTGGGTAGTATGTATTAACCGTATTAGTGCATATTAAGTATTCGGATGCAGGGATATACTCTCATCTGCTTTACGCTATGAATCCAGGGATAGACTCCAACACCAGTGGTCCTCAGGACATACTTCTTCTCATAAACTCAGTTTTTTGTAAATGGTCTCTAGAGTGGATAAGGCTAGAAATGCCCAGTGTGTGCCTTAGTGTAGACAAATGAAACCTCTGTGCAAATGATGTTGGCCTGCTCAGTCAATACAGGAGCTGTGATAAAGTGACTTTCTGTTGCTTCTTTCTCTAATCAATGCAGTACAGCTAGTGCACCCTGCATACAGGGATATTGTTCGCAGTCCTGTGTGTCAGTCCATGTGTGAACAAAATAACTGAGTTTTGATTTAATTTGGACCAAACTTGGGGGAATGATTGAAGCTCAGGCAAGGACAAAATGATTTGGTTTTGAATGTATAGGTTAAAGGCCAAGGCCAAATTTTGGGCCCAGTGCTTACATATAGGGAACATTTAGAAAATGCTCACCTATGGTGAGTATTAAACACTAATATTAAGTAATACATCTACTTTTCAATTGGTCAAATGATCTTTAGCCTTGGGTGACCTTGAAAGGTCATACAGTTAGGTCCATATATATTTGGACAGTGACACAATTTTTATAATCTTGCCTCTGTACATGATCACAAAGGAGTTGCAATTAAACCATCAAGATGTGCTTGTAGGGTAGACTTTTGGCTTTAATGCAAGGGGTTTAACAAAAATATTGCCTTACGCATTTAGGAATTACAGCCATTTTTAGACACAGTCCCTCCATTTTCAGAGCCCATAAGTAATTGGACAAATGAAATATAAGGATTTTTTTTTTTAAATACAAATCATCACTTCTACAGGCAGTTTTCTTTAGACAAGTCAGGGGATGGATACATGAACATTTCAAAGTCACTGAATATGTTTTTGTTCAGTTACATCAATCTTTAAGAAATACAAAGAGTATGATACTGTATGGGAAATCTGTCTGGAATAGACAGTTCTCAAAAACTGAGTGACCGTGCAAGAAGGAAATGTGTGAGGAAAGCCACCAAGACATCCATGACAACTCTGAAGAAGTTGTAGGCGTCTGTGTCTGTAGAAACTGTGCATAGTGTAACTTTTAACTGTTGCATCACCAGTTATACAGCTTCATGGTGGACTGGCAGAGGGAAGGGTTTACTTAAAAAGATGATGTGAAATTTCAGCTGCAGTTTGCCAGAAGGCACATGGGAGATGGAAGCCTAGAGTTGATCTGTTTTGTTGAATGAAAATACTTCTCTGCCCCACTCCACTGTGAAGCTGTGAGTGGTGATGCAACAGGCAAAAGTTGCACTATGCACAATTTCTCCAATCACAGCCACAGCGGCCTATAACTTCTTCAGAGTTGTCCTGGGTGTCTTGGTGGCTTCCCTCACTAGTCTCCTTCTTGAACAGTCACTCAGGTTTTGAGAACTGCCTCCTCCAGACAGATTTACCATACAGCACCCACCATACTGTTTGTATTTCTTCAATATTGATGTACGGTAAATGAAGTCCAACATAAATTCAGTGACTTGGAAATGTTCATGTATCCATCCGTCTGACTTGTCTCAAGAAAACTGGCTGGAAAAGTGATGATTTGTATTTTTTAAAAATCCT
>OMMV01076722.1:1700-12118 GCA_900302635.1 Chatrabus melanurus
TTTTGTCTCTGGCCTTCTGTCTCCGCAGGGTGGGAACTTTCTCTATCACACACACACACACACACATACAAGGCATTTTTGGGCCCATGGTGTCGTAGGGCAGTGAGAGACTGATGTATGAGGAGGGGCATTGTGGGAAGGCATGTCAAGAAAAGCCATCAGTGGGACATCTAACGCTAGTGGAATGAAGGCTCTCTGGAACCCAAAGCTGCTCTCAAACATAAGCGCTCTGATAGAACCGACCTTGGACTTAATCACTACCAGAAGAAAAGTCAAATGCTTGACAACAAGATGGAGAGACAGAGTAAGAAGGTATGTGAGAGAAAAAGAGATGGGCAAAAACACCAGATGCAAAAAAGGAGAGAGAGAGAAAAAAAAAACATTCATAAAAATGGTGACAATGAATAAAAGAAAATGCAGAAAATGAAATGGACACATTAAAGGAAAAAGATGCACAGGGGTAACTGCAGTTTTCCAAGAGAGTTAAAGACAGGTAGTGGTGCTCATCTTTTCAAAAGGAGCCAAGAGCAAAATGTCAATGATGCTTCCAGGGAAACGGATAAAAAGCATTGGGACACACATAAAACCTCCATCCTAAGCTGTCACGTATCACTATACAGCCTTACAGTGTGATGTTGCTGGACATCATAGCCAGCCGATCTACAGGTACTGTGAGTGCTGTGCGGAGCGAGGTCACAGTGTCTGACTTCTTCCCAGTGAATACTGGCATTCGTCAGAGATATGCTCTGGTTCCTACACTGTTCAATGCTTTCATAGACTGGGTGTTTGGTCGGGTTGTGGAAACCAATAGCTTAGGTGCCTCTGTTGGCAAGAAAAGGTTTACTGACCTTGACTTTGCAAACAATGCTGTGATCTTTGCAGAATCATTGGATGCCTTGATTGCAGCACTTGAGAAGCTGAGGATGAAGTTGGAGTGTGTGGTTTTGCGATTGTCCTGGATCAAGACTAAGATCCAGACTTTCAATGACTTCCTGGACTCAGCCATCAGAAGTGCAGCTGCATGTGGTCCAAGTGTCAAACTTGTAGAGGGATTCATTTATCTCGGCAGTGACATTCATGTCTCTGGGTGCTCGGCCGTTAAGATCGAGAGACACCTAAGAAGAGCTTATGGTGTCATGGGGTCATTGGACAGAGGTGTTTGGTGATGCCGATACCTTTGCCAGAGAACAAAAGGTCCAAGTTTTTAGGATTCTGGTGCTTCCCATTTTAATGTATGGTTGTGAGACTTGGAGGCTAACCAGTGACCTAAGGCGACGACTGGATGTCTTTGATAGTAGGTCTCTTTGGTAAATCCTTGGGTACCACTGGAATGACTGCGTCAAACAAACAGTTACTTAGGGAGACTCAGATGAGGCATACCATTAGCATTGTGAGGAAATGTCACCTATGACATTTTGGCCATGTTGCACATTTCTCTAGGCATGATCCAGCACGCAGGTGCCTCAATGTTGAGGACCCCAGCAACTGGAAAAGGCCAAGGGGACACTTGTGTTTCATCTCACTGCAGCAGAAAGATGGTTAGTTTTGAGAGGTGGGGATGAACCAGTTGTCTGCCTGGGTGGCTGCCATCCAACATCCAAGGCAGTTCTGTAGTATTGTCGATATGGTGATGCACGGCACCAGCACATACTCCCAGACATGACCTGACCTGTTGTGTGATGAACCACATCAATAAACCCTTTATGAACATCAACTGTGTAGTGAGAACTTAAACCTCCCCAGCATAGAAGCACTAATGCTCAGATGAGTCATGACTTTCTTTTAACTGTGTTTGAAGTTAACAGCTAAAATACTGTGGTAGGTGTTTCAGTCCCAACTGGGAAGGACGGTTGGTTCAGGTAACAGGCTTTATAATCTCAGTGTTAGTACCTAACAAGATGCTAATTTATCAATGAGGACATATAAATAGAGGCTTGCAAATCAGAGAGAGAGAGCAAACTCTCCTGTTTAAAACACTGCAAGACAATTAGAAATCTAAATGCCACAATTTTACAGCGACTATGGATAATCTACATCAAACTCTGCGCCATGGGTGGCCTATTATAATAGTCAGCTCACTTGATTTGAAAAATACAATCTCAAATGATTTCCTCATACCCAATTTGTGAGAAGTCTGTAAAAAAAGACTATCAATCTGAAAGAGAAGTTAACAAAAGTAATAAATTTGCTTTGGGTTTTTTTTTCCTACTGATAGCTGGGTGGCAAATGAGGGGGCTGGAAAAATTATGAGAGATATAGCGAGAGCGAGGGAGAAAGGCAGTGGGAGAAAGTGTAATAATCGAACAAGAGAGGAGGGCCGCAGCTCTAGATCGCATGCAGGTCCACAGAGTCATCAGAAATGCAACGATTCTAAACGGCAGAATATGATTTTCAATCGGCACTGGATGGCAACGAGTGGGAATGAATGAGAGGAGGAATCAACTGCTAAACGAGATAATAACTGTGAGAGATTAGAGAAGAAGGAACAGACAGAGAGAACGTGGGGGGTTGGGGTTGGAAAGGTTTGCAGAGATGATTCACAGAGAAGAAGGCTGACTAAAAAAAGAAAGAAAAAATGCGTTGTAAATATCAGTATTTTCATAATTCTTCAACACCAAACACTCTAACCATACGTGTAGCACCCTCCCCCCAAAAAAGTTAAAACTATAGTTGAAAAACCAACTTTTTCTGCAACTTTAATAAATCAAAATTCTGAATTTCCTCATCCAAACTCCTTAAACTTCACCTTGGTTAATACTGTAATAAATAATAATGAGGTGTCCCAGACCGTGTGTGTGTGTGTGTGGATATGTGTGTGTCCACTTCCAGGTATGCTAATGCTGTTATGACTGGCTGGCTTCATTACAGTCTGTCTACAACACCATGGCCAAGGTCAGTGGAGGCTGCAGAGATGATAGGGGGCCAAAACCGTGAGCACAAATTAATCTGCTGTTTAATCTAATAATGCGGCGTAGCATCGGGCGTCTCAGTCCTATTAACACAACTGTAATTGCATTTGAGGAGGAATGGGTGCACATGGTCCCACAAGTGTACATTCACACCCAAGTACATCAGACACAAATCGAATTGTATTACACAAACACACATGGGTGCAGGCATACTAAACGGGCACACACACACACACGCGTGCGTGCACGCTCATATGCACACATATACAAAGGAAGGAAATAAAGCTCAACTGTTTGTGTACCATTGTGAGGGAGCGTCAGCTTTAACATTTTGGCTATGGGGCGCGTCTCTGTGTGCATGATCCAGCACATAGGTGCCTGAATGATGAGGACCCCAGTGGCTGGAGAAGGCCATGGGGACACCCACGCTTCACCTGGCTGCGGCAGATAGATGGTTATTTTAGAGATGTGGGGACCGGTTGTCTGCCTGGGTGGTTGCCATCCAGGACCAAGGGCGGTTCCATGGTGTTGTGGATGCGGCGAAGCACAGCATCAGCGCATGCTCCCAGACTTGACTCGTTTGTGTACTATTTCCACGTACCATTGTTAAATCAGCAAACTGACGGAGGTTGTGCGATTGCCCTCATCTGTGCACATAAATGGTAAATGGGCGGCACTTCTATAGTGTTTTTCCATCTTATGCAGACGCTCAAAGAGCTTTACAATGACTCCATGTTCCCACACTCGCACACCCATGTCAGGATGCTGCCATGCAAGCCAACCAACTGCACACCAAGTGCTAAAGGCCACCTTCGTGATTTTCCTGTCTGATTGGGAATTGAAGTGAAGATTTTCTGGTCACAAGCCTGCTTTTCTGACTTCTAACTTTCATAACATAATGAGGAAAAGTTCAATTATGTGGAATAATAAATCCCTACTCAAACACATTCGGTTAAGCCGCAGTCACACTATGATGTTTGGACCAGCAACAGGTGAAAGGGAGAGAAAAGTGGCCACACGCCGGCAAAAATCATGTTCCCGGAGTTTGGTAGCGGACCTCAAATGCAGCATGGCTTTCCACAACATGGTGCTAACAGAGGCAGCCATTATCCAGCGCTCCATGATAACAAGCGGGACGGTTGCCAACGTGGTAAAGTTTGGGAGAGGGGTTCGACACACCACTGTGCAGTGATTCTGAGCAGGTCGGCGAAGCAGCACCCAAACTTTAACCAGCGAACACGATTGCACCAGTAACTCAGGCTCATGGAGGCTGATAGCACCAGTACCACAGGCTAGTGAGTGCTACTGCGTGCAACGTGCTCGTAGCAAAGATCTACGGTCTGTAATGGTCTCCTACATAGACACAGGTATGACGGCAAATAACGAAAAATTTTTAACATGTTGAAAAAAATTTTTTGTTCATCAGCGAACGCCGCTGAAGGCCAGCAGAGGCCAGCGGAGGCGACCGATCATCGATGTGTGCAAATACGTTCATCTTCGTCTGCCCAAACGTCATAGGAGGCGCAGAGAGAGGAAGCAAAGGCAGCGATGCTTAGCTGGCTAAGGCTACGGAAAGACCTGCACAAATCTCCACAGCCAAGTCTTTTCATCGCTGAGTGGCCAACAAATGGAGGAGTGAGCCATATCTACTGAGAAAAGCATAAACAACTATTAAACGTGGCTCAACCCAAAGATTCTGGAAGAGGCTAACAGGCCAGTCCTACAGGACGCATAGTCCACCGCTACGTTGGCAGGAACAAAAACACCATTGAGAGCAGAGGAGGATTTTGTATATACAAAAAAAAACTGGTCAACAAACGTAAATGTCAATAATAAACACTGTTCTCCAGACTTGGAATATTTATCAGTGCCATCCGATCTACAAAACTTAGCCAGCCATCATCTTTGCCATCTGTTTCTTAACTCCTCCTGCTCTTCCCTAGGTTGTGACCACAGCCGGAAGTGAAAAATTCCTGTACCGTTTTTCACGTCCTTGTTTATGTGAGCCACCAATTATGGCACAAATAATCCTCATTTTCACTTGTTCTCAAGGTAACAAGTAAACAACTATCTGACGAGGCCACAAGGATGGTCGACTGGAAAGCATCATGGGAAATCTGTGACGTTAGTCCAAACAATCTATAGACCCAAGTTTAACAGTCCTCCTCTGTCAGTTGATGGAGGAAATAATGCTTAGCTATTATTACCCCGGCAAAGGTATGCACGCTCTGAGTGCTCCTTCTAGTTCTGAGATGTACTTCTCTGCTTCTTATGTTTTACTTTTCTCATATGTCATAGAGAACTTTAATATGAGCATTGCAATCCAGGCTTCAACTACAACTTTTTTCCCCCATTAAATAATGAGAGACAAAATGAAAATAAGGTCTTTTGTGCAGTTTAACCACTTTATCTATTTATTCTCTCTAATGAAAGAAAATCCCTTCACTTTTAAGTGTCCATGACATGTCCCACAATCAGTCGATGAACCATGCTGGTTTAATAGTTGTTGATCATCTGGATGTTCCAGTTTGCATCCTTACCAAAAGGGAAATGTGCCAGTATTTGATTGGGACCGAAATAAGACAGCTTTCGCTAAAGGGTCTAAGTGCAGTTGATTTGTCCTGCACCAAAGTTTGATTACCATTTTCAGATCAGTCCAAACAAATCTCACCAATGGTGGAACTGCAACAAACTGCTCCAGTGTAAAAACTGCTTCGTCTTGCACAGGAGTAAAATCGGCCATGGTGTCCTCCACCATCAAGACTACCTGCTGGTCTATATCAGCCAAACTGCCATGGCAGTTTCACAGCAGAGCTGGCATGGACCGTTTCCTCATCCAACCACTCCTTATGACTACCACTTGCTCTTAAATCTGAAGAAGCACCTTCGTGGATGATGGTGATGTTGGTCTCAAAGCGAGTGAGCTGGGGTGCCTTGAAGGTGCAATGCGTGTTTTACTGGGAGTCATTACAGACCTCCTTAAGAGATGGAGAAATGCACCAGTATAAATGGGAATAATGTAAAAAATAAAATAAAATAAACATGAAATAAAACTTTTTGTGCACTTTGTCATTGTGGGGCTTAAATATTTATGTCAACCCCTCATTTATTCTAGATGGATGTTCTGTTGAGAAAAGGAAAGAAATGAGAAGAAAAACAAAGTGTGGTATTTCCTAGTGGAGTCAACACAAGTAACAGCCCAATGAGTGCATGTGAGCCCATATTTATACAGCATGAAACATCTTTAACCACAGAGCCCTGCTCATTAACATGGTAATACCCAAACAGCAGGGTGTAGTCTGAACACCAGCGTATTATTAGGATACATCTCATTAGGCTTTCATGAGATTTAAAAGTTAAAACAAAATAACTTCAAAACTAACTCTGAGATAAAACACACTGCCAGGTCTTGGGTTTACTCTCCCTGGAGACAATGCGTGACTGCAGCAACATTCAGAAAACACCTACGTAACAGGATTAGGGGAAAAAATACTCAGTCACACTAAAATTAATATTGACATTTATTTTATTTCCTACAAAAATCTGAACCTGAATGAAACATCTTCCATTGAATTGTAATTAAGTATTTTCATTTCAGTTCACCAGATGTACATGAAACTTACCCCAGTAAGATGAATGACTCCCTGGGAGGTCACAGGGCATCCCATGAAGCCAACAAACTGCAACTCTGGGCAATGCTCCGCAACTGCCTGCACTGACCTGTCACTAACCTAGAGAGAGGAGAGAAGATTAACATCAGTGTGCCGAAATTCCCACTCACCATCATTTAAATGATTGTGTCATGGAAAATGAAGCTCAAGACAAGTGAAATGCTTTTAAAATCTGATTATATTACCATGGATGTATAGTGACTACAATCGTATGGTACCTTGTCCTGGTTTTGTACCAGGACAATATCAAGATTTTTCTAAGTCTCACTGATTTCGTTAAAGGCGTCACCTGCAAGTTGTTGATACTCATCGTAGTTACCATACATGTAATATTTCATCCATGCATGCATGTAACAGAAATATTACATCCATGGCAAGTACAATCAGTCTCAACAACTTGTAGGTGACGCCTCTAACAAAATCAGTGAGACTTCCAAAAATCTCAACCTTGTCCTGCTACATCACAGGGTCATATTTGTCTGTTGCCAGTTACTGCATCAACCTTGAGCATTTTAAACATGATAATTTACATGGTTAACATGTTAAAATGATGATGTACAAAAACGAGACTAATAGTTTTTGCTTTATTGGATGATTTGTAACAGGGCAAGACAAAGAGATGGCAATCAAAGCTAAACTGAGAAAATTAAAAGTAATGTTCAAATCTATTGGGGTCTCATTTGTGTCACATTCAAGTACAAAAGTGTCTAATTTTGTTCCATCTGTGCCGACGGTCAGTGTGTGTTGTGTTTTATGCACAGCAGAGAAAAAGATCGTGAGAAGCAGGAGCCCAGAATAAAAGGAGACATGCGTCACCCCAGCAACATGGGTATCAAGCGATGATGGATGGACCATTCCGCATCATCCACCACGTCTACTAACTGCTCATAATGGATTAGAGATCAATAGGGAAGGAGAACATTTCCACCAACTTCCACTGTATTCGTCAATACAGGTATTGACAGTTTCTTTGCCTTTCTCGCCACATTTCAACAATATGTGGGAGACAGTTTGTCCTCTCTGTAGGGTTACTTAATGATTTCTCAAACTCTTCAATCACCAAGATGACAAGAAGAAGGAGCTGACTTTACACTGAGATTAAAAGGAAAAATAAGAAACATCAAGCAACTTTAGGAAACAAAAATGTCAGAATTCATGAAATTCCATGTGACTCTGAAATTCCACAAGAATAAAGTAAAAAAAAAATAGTGAGGGACTACTGAGGGATGCATAGAAAACGGAAGTCTTCACGAACATGTGAAATTGTATGTAAGAAGTTCAGCACTGTGGATTAAAGCAAGAGTCAAAGATGGATTTAGGAGTAAATACACAGACAAATGATAAATTAAAGGAAAAACCTCAAATCATGATGACTACAGTGAGGGGATCCAGTGAGTCTGTTATGTTGTGTGTGTGGGGGAGGCATTTTGCTGGCATGGTTTGGGTCCAGTTGTCCCCTAAGAGGCAATAGTCACTGCAGATCAAGAGGAAGTTGTACCAAGTGATTACCTTTATTGTATGTTGAAATATTTCGATACTGATGGGAGTGTGGGCGGCACGGTGGATTAGTGGTTAGCACTGATGCCTCACAGCTAGAAGGTCCCAGGTTTGGTTCCGACCTGCTCCTTTCTGTGTGGAGTTTGCATGTTCTCCCCGTGTTTGCGTGGGTTCCCTCCGGGTGCTCCGGCTTCCTCCCACTTCCACAGACATGTAGGTTAGGTGAACTGGTGACTCTAAATTGACCGCAGGTGTGAGTGAGAGTGTGACTGTGTTTGTCTGTCTATATGTGGCCCTGCGATGGACTGGCATGTACCCCCACCTCTCACCCAATTACCGCTGGGATAGGCTTCCATCTCTGAAGCAGAGTTCCAAAGACTTGGTGCATTAAAACTGTTCTCTTGGCATGTGGTGGCTCAACTCCTTACTGAGACACTTTATATTGTTTTTCCTTTTATTTGTCACCTCTCTGTATGTTTGCACTTTACTGTTTGAAGATGGCAAAGCAGACATTACGAAGGCTACAACCAATGAACATCAACACTGCATGTCTGTAATGGGTTTTCAAACTTGAGTACATAACACGAGTTAATTAACAATAATTAATCATCTTTTTATTAAATAAATTATTACTTCAATCACATTTACACAAGAAAAGATTAGATGAATTCATAAGATATGTACAAAAGCAGTTTTAGAAACTATAGCAAACTCAAATGGTGGCCTAGCGGTTAGTGCGACCGCTTTCAATGCGGAAGGTTCCCGGTTCAAACCCCACCCCTGCCCATTCTCCATGTAATGTGGAGTTGCGTCAGGAAGGGCATCCAGCGTAAAACTTGTGCCAAATCTACATGCAGATCCACGTGTGATCTGCTGTGGCGACCCAGAGTTGAAATTGGGAGAAGCCGAAAGTAAATTATACACTATTATTTGTGTTAGTTTTGTCAGTGGCCTTGTCATTAAGCCCCTAGAAATCTCAAGAGCTTATGTTTTCCAATAAAAAGCTGATTCTGAAGAGTCTGACAAATGTTAAGACACAATGTAGGAAGATCTCTCAATATGACATTCTATTCCTGGGGCACTGTATTCACTACATGATTGACACATTCATTAATTAGCCAGTGTGACTTGACACAATGGTGACTTGCAGGTTGTGCTGTGGGACCAAGCTATGAGGATGAGGATAGTTTTATCGTGAATGCCCTGTAACGATTCCAAGCCATCAGATAAATGCTCAGCTACAGCTGTGGCAGCAGGTGGAGTTTAGAATGTACCCTGCTTTTACAGATAAGTCAACCTTTTCTTTAAATTGTACTTTGATTTTTAACTTCATTCCGTTCAGTCGCAACCTAATACGTTCATTAATCCATTTGACACCCAACCCGTTACAGCCCTGATCAAACCACTCCTTCGAAATCGTATTCCTCGCAGACAACATGCTCCTCCATCCCTTGATTCTCTTGACACAGTCTGAACATACACCCCCCCTAAATATAATCACTCCTCTGTCAGCCTAATGTCAGCCTCTCTACATCCTTTGTCTCCTCTTCTCCCAGTGCTCCCTCAGCACTTGAAGTCAACCTTAAAGGTTATTGAGTCGAGGCTGAGGAAGACGGAGAATCTGAAGAGGCAGAGAGCAGAAAGGGAAGCCACAAAAAACGAATAAGGTGGCCATTTATCTTTCACCAAGTTGCACACAGTATAGATCATCCAAGTACAAAACCTCCTCTACTGAACTGCAAAGGTAAGTTTCTCATCTCATCACTAAGACGCCAAAGGACTTGTAAAACCAAATGGTTCAAAGGGAATGACACTGACAGTATCCCAAAGTCAATGACAAGGTAGTGAATTTGCCAACCAAATGAAATTTGTCCAGCAAAATAAATACAGTTCCGATCAGAAGTTTACATACACTCATCATGGGCATGAATGTCATGGTAATTTTGGGATGTTAATGATTTTTTTTTTTTTTTGAACTCTTCTTTTGCCAGGGTGGAATGATTGTACAGCATACATCATTAATGACTTTTAAAAAAAACAAGAATTGGGTGCACAAGTTTGAATTTATTTTGGATTTTCTTTAATCCACACAGGGTCAAAATTATACATACAGGCTCAAATATATACATATACCCCCACTAATATTTGGTTAAATGTCCCTTAGCAAGCTGCACCTTGACCAGATGCTTTTGGTAGCCATCAACAAGCTTCTGGCAGAATTCTGGCTGGATATTTGACCATTTGTCTTGGCAGAATTGGTAGAGTTCATTTAAATTGGTTGGTTTCCTGGCGCGGACCCTGATTTTAAGCGTAGTCCACAAATTTTCACGAGTGTTGAGGT
>OMMV01076747.1:0-12086 GCA_900302635.1 Chatrabus melanurus
TGTACAAACTGAAATTGACCTTTGTCACCATTTTTGCTGTTTTTGCCCCATAACTCCATAACATTCAGTCACAGATAGTCCAACCTATACCTTTTTAGAATCGTTATGATCAGGTGAATAATATGGTATATGTTTCAAAATGATTGAAGGATTTTACATTTGTCCGGATGCCATCTTGGAAAATATGGTGGCCATCTTGGATTTTTGAATGGCTAACGGGGTTTTCTGAAAGAGTCAATTCTGGACATTGTTCATGCCAAATTTGGTGCTTGCGTCACAAAGTGAACGATTCGGCCAAAAAATGCACTTAGCTGCCCCACTAACAGTGGCGAGAGGTCTTTTTAAGTGCTGAAGGGTAGGATACAGAAAGTTATCAGACGGAGACAAATACTGTTAGACACTGAAAATCCAATAGAGGAAATAATGTTTTATTGTGGGCAAAATGCAGAGCAGTTCCTATAGTTTTAATCGCTGTGTTTCTTTAAGCTCGTGTTAATTGAAGCATGATGGCACCAATGTTTTGGTTGATTTTCTAGCAGATTCTCACTTGTGTCAAATCATTGTGTTCATAGTGCACATGTACAGAGAGCCCAAGAACCATTAAGCTGACCTGCAAGTGTGAACAGCAAACAAAAGTTTTCATTTCCTTCTAGTACATATTTAGACTTTTGTAAATGTCATGCTGCCTGTTTTAAAAAGCTGGACGGTATTTTTGTAATGTCTTTCTTTGCCATTTCTCTCTTCACCCCACATTTATCACTCCATTTCCTCTGCACCCTCCTGTCAGTTTCTCATCTTTCTCTCTGTTCTCATCCCACCCTCCCTCTTTTATCTCGTCATCCCTGCTTTCCCCCTCATCCTTTCATCTCCATTCTTAGCTTTTATCCCTTATCTCATCTGTCTCCATCTCTCCTGTGCTTTCAGCTTTCCCCTCTCATTGTTCGTTCCTCATCCATCTTCCACTCATCCTTTCAGCCATGTCCCCGTATGTCATTTTATTTGCTTTACAGACACGGTTTAGACTACAGTGTCCAAAATATCACTTTGAAAAAGAAAAAAAGCAACAATGTCGCCATATTTCTAACTTAGAGGCACATGTACTATAGTACACATGACTGATCTTGCAGTATCTTTGCCATTCAGTTTAATAGTGTCTATAACGTCTTAACATCTACATATAATATCTACATCAGTATCTCCTATCCATGCCAACAGTGCTCCATCCCTTGTTACTGCTCTTATGTTAGTTTAATTCCCAGTGCTGCTCAACGGCCTGAGCGGTATGGATAAAATATCCTGACTAGAACATCCAGCAAGGCATGGATGCTATTTAACTCATCTGTTAACACTGTCAATGTCTTTGTAAGTTGCCAACAAAAGAGGCAAAATATTCAAAATGTTTTTATTGAGTTCAACATTGGTGAACCTTCACTCACGACATTGTGTTGACAGTCACAAGCCATCTCTGTTGTTTTTTAGTTAATAGAAATAAAGTGTACAAAATTTTATAAAATTCCACTCCACTATGCTGAGCAAAATTTCAAATGCAACCCTCTTATGCGACCGATATGCACACATACTTACAAATATAACTTTGAGAGCAAAATCTTCTGAGAAGAAACGCGATTGTTGCCCAGTCACTTTTCACAAACTTAAAGTGGCTCAACAAACGGTTAGTTTGTGCGGTACTTGCAGTCGCAGGACGCAAATGATGTCATAAGTGTCGGTGGTGGACTTGGTGGTGGTGTTGGGGTGTAGGTGCTTGTGTCGTATAAACACCACCTCTAAATAATGGACACGTTGACATGAATGGTTCCTGTAACCTGCCGCTGGGACGCCCCACAAGCCGAAATGTCATTTCTCTTTCATTTGGGCGTAACCGGCCTATACACAGGTACTGTGAGTGCTGTGTGGAGTGGAGACAGAGTCTCTGACGTTCCCCAGGGATGTGTTCTGGTTCCGACCATGTTCAGTGTCTGCATGGTGTTGGGTAGGGTTGTAGAGTCCAGCAACCTAGGCACCTTTGATGCCGAAGAAAGGTTTACTGACCTTGACTTTGTGTACAATGCTGTGATCTTTGTGGCGTCAATGGATTCCCTGGTTGTGACACTTGAAAAGCTGAGTGAGGAATTGGAGTGTCTGATTGTCCTGGATCAAGACTAAGATTCAGGCTTTCAAATACTTCTTGGACTCGGCCATCAGAAGTGTATTGGTATGTGGCGAAAATGTCTTTTAGAGGCATTCACTGATCTGATGCCTTGGAAAAGTTTATGGAGTCATGAGGGCACTGGACAGAGGTTTTTGGCGATGCCAACACCTGTGCAGGAGAAGTCTTTAGGGTCCTGGTGCTACTTGCCTTACTGTATGGTTGTGAGAATTGGAAGCTAACCAGTGACCTAAGGCGACGACTGGATATGTTTGGTATTAGGGCTCTTCGGAGGATCCTTGGGTACCGCTGGAATGACTTTTACTCAAACGAACGGTTACTTACGGCGACTCAGATGAGGCTTGCTACTTGCATTGTATGGGAACGTCAGCTACGACATTTTGGCCATGTGGTGCACCTCGCTGTTCATGACCCAGAATGCAGGTGCCTCAGTGTTGAGGAAGCCAACACATGGAAAAAGACAAGGGAACACCCATGTATCAGCTGACTGTGACAGATAGATGGCTATTTTTGGGAAGTGGGGATGGACTGGTTCTCTGCCTGAGTGGTTGCCATCCAGGATCCAGGGTGGTTCTGTAGTTTGACGGACGCAGCAATTCGCGGCACCAGACCAGATACATCGCTGGAATTTGCATCAATATGCTGCAAACTGGTATTCATTCATCGACTTCAGAAATGATGGGCCAACAAACACGGGTCAGGTCAGGTTTTACACAAACATGAGTACACCTGTAATTTGTACACACTGCATAATCTACCAGAAGTAGAACTTTCTTGGCACATATAGAGACGGTTTTAAGAGTTCTCAATGCATGTTGGAGGAATCACTATCCAAAATCAATATACTTTATCTTATGCCTCAACCAAGAGAGTTGAGGCCATAGTTTTACATACCCCTTGTCTAAAAATGTCAGACACACTTTTCCCTCAACTCCAAACAATGTGGTTTTATTAGAATTAGAATGTGTACTTCATGTTCATATAAAGTTATTTAAAAATTATAAAGGGAGAGGTTTATTCCAGTTTTTATTCACTATGTCACGAAACATAAATTGGTTGGTAACTGAAATGTGTGAAGTGTGAATGTTTTTAGCCATGATGTATGAGCCCGTTTCCACCCCAAGAACTCGCGGGACATTTTAGGGGTTCTGACACCTTTGTGTGTCTCCACCGCAGGAACCGCGACTGAAAGGTGATCCCCCCCCCCTTCAGGCCCTTTTCCGGGGACAAGATAAGTCCCTGCCTCCGGGGTAGGTATTCTGAGCGACCCTGAAAAACTGTTGGACGGGGCTCAATGCTGATTGGTAGTTAACTCACACGGGAGAAGACGGCAACAAGCACCATGCCAGATTAGCGAAAGGAGAGAGAAGAACCGAAACATATGACTTGCAGAGTCGACAGATGGACCGATGAGGAGGTACAGGCGTTGTTGGCTTTCTTCTCGGAGGACGAGATCCAGCGAGGATTCGAGCCCTTGAGGAGGAATGAGAAAATCTAGGTTGCGGTCGAAGCTGTTGCAGAATTATTATGTCACTGCATACTGCATAGCTGTATGAGCCCGGTGGGTCTTCACCGTATGGAGACACAACGGTAAGAAGAAAAAGACCAATTACGGGGCCGTTCCTCTAAATGGTTGCGACATCTGGGAAATAGGTTGAGTTCAGGCGGTTTATGGAGATAAAATAGTTTATCTCCTAGAACATGCATATTTTGTGAAAGTTTTTAACTTTTGCATTAAATTAGTTTTATGGTGTATTTGTGTCTTAATTGCAGCATCACTAATATATGTGTAAATGTAGATGAATACGTGCAAAAAAAAAAAAAAAAGTCTGCATTCTCTGCATAGTCACATTTGTCTCCATGTCAGCTACATTTAATTTAGAACGATCCTCCCATCTTCACAGCAAGAGGGGAATGAGTCCAGGTGTTACGTGCACTTATGTCTCATGCTGCGTATATGTGCGCATACGTCTCCATCCGAGCACACAGCGGCTCTGAGTACCCTCCTTCTCTGCTTTGCTACAATTAGGGTAAAAGTGACGCGTTGCTCAAAGGCACCGCAATTAAACTGAGTCACGCCAGTGCCGGACCGCTCTGATGAAGGGTTATTAGGGAGCCGGGGATGATGGAGGCATTCACCGCCCTCCACCTTCACCATAATCACCATCCGTCACCACGGCCCCAGCCGCCCTCCAGCACTTCCATCACCATTACCATCCACCGTTCCCAAGCAACTCGCCGAGAGTCATTCTAACCTGGCAGCTCTCGCCGCGCCATCTTTCCCTCTCCTCTCCTCTGCATCTGTCTCATTTCCTGCCACAGTTCATATATATATTTCGGGATAAGTGCTCTTGGAATCTTGCACCTGCTTTCTCTCTCTCTCTCTCTCTCTTTCTCTGCCGTCTCCAACTTTCTGTCCTTCACCCACTCTCCTTCCTTCTGTTCATCTGCACGCCTATTCATCTTCCTCTCTCCAGCCTCTGAGTGCTTCACTCTTCCCTTTTCTTTCCGATTCTTTTCTCCGAGTCATGCACCTCTTTATAATGCCTCAATTTATCTCATTTTCTGCTTATCTTCTTCAATTTGATGCATTTCACCTGGTTTGAATCATTTTGCTCCTATCAGTCCATCATCGCCTTCCTCACTCTTTTACTCTCACACCTATTTTAATACTTTAGAGTCTCTTTGACTTGCAGAAAATTAATATTGCTGATGGCTTTCAGTCATTTCATTCTTTTCGTATTGGCTATAGTTTGGTTTTATAGTGATTATATTTTTACAGAAATTAATGAGCATTGATTTCAATTAATGAATTGATTTTATGGTGTTGGTTTCATGGAGTGAAATTTTCTCATGAAACAGTATTCTGTTGTTGACATTAGTACCAGTTTAAATAGACAATTTAATGGCTCATCAGCCAAAAACTTTTTAATATTGATGTTAGTTCCACAACTTCAAACTCTTAGCGATGCATTTGCTGTGTTCGGTCCCTCAGTCAAAATTCTGTTATTGTTTTCCTTGGATTATAATTATACCCCTCAGGAACTCTGTCCGTCTGTTCATGGGTCTTGTCAGCACAACTCTCCTAAATCAGTTGGTGGATTTCAGTTTCAAGAAAATGGATCAAATCTAAGCTCAAGTCTCCCATGTGCCTTCTGGCAAACTAGCTGAAACTTCACATCTTTTTAAAGAAAATCCTTCACTGTTCCACTCCACTATGAAGCTGTATAAGAGGAGATGCAATGGAAACAATTAGAACTATGCACAGTTTCCCCAGTCACAGCTACAGCAGCCCATAACTCCTTTTATGATGGTCATCATTGGTGTCTTGGTGGCTTCCCTCACATTCTTCTTGCAAGGTCAGTTTTTGAGAACTACCTACTCCAGACAGATTTGTCATACAGTACCATACTGTTTGTATTTCTTCATGATCGTTATAAAAGAAGAGAAGAATTTTCTGGGGGAAAAAAAGTGAAATTTCAGCTACAGTTTGCCAGAAGGCACATGGGAGACTCGAGCCTAGATTTGACCTGTTTTCTTGTTTTAAAATACTTCTGTACTCCACCATGAAACGATGACTGCCAAAGCAACAGGCAAATGTTGCACCATTCCCATTTTCTCCAATCAGCCACAGAAGCCTATAACTCCTTGAGAGAGTATGGGTGTCTTGGTGGCTTCCCTCACTAGTCTCCTTCTTGCACAGTCACTCAGTTTTTGAGAACTATCTACTCCAGACAGATTTACCACACAGTACCATATGTATTTCTTAATGATTGATGCAGATATTTTATTGTTGGTGGACTTGACAGTTTAAACCCAAATGTAACATTTTTTTTTCTCCAAACCTGAAATGTGGGCGTGGTCTCGCTCTGCTCTCTGAGCACTTTCAATGTAGTTTTCAAGCTTTCCGATGAAGTGTGCTGTGGCCTTTTTGACCTTTCACCTCTCTTCTTCTCCCCTTCAGAGCCCCGTTGAATCATATTTGGCCACATGAGCCATTGCACTGTTATCATCAAATCATGCTCTATGCAAATCAGCACCGTTTGATAACGAGTCGTACTTTTTGTTTCGAATTTTATGGTATCTGCCATCACCTGCCAAAAACAACCAACAAACCCGTGCTCATCCTCTCTTGTTATTCCCTTTGCTCTCTGCCGTGATGAAAACATATTTTCTAACTAATATTGCAGTTACCTACGCGACGTGCACGGGCTTTGTGAACAAGGTAATTGTGACTGATTCAATTAAGAGCGGCTCGCGCTCATTTCAGTAATCTCTCTTATTTTCCGTTCTTATTTGTCTCCGCCCGCATCGCCGTCTCTGCGCGCTTCACCATGGTTACGCCGGCCCGGTAATGTCCTTGTTGCTCCTATCTGACATTTCATCCTCCTCCATCACCCTTCGCCATCCGCCTTTCCATCTCGCCACACTGGAATTACCCTGATTATGATTATAGCCGTGATGATAATAACCACTGCAAAATTGCGCTCTCTTTCATATCCAACACCCAGGAGATTATGATTGACTGAAAGGCAGCCTGCAAATGTTTCCCCCATCTCATTTTTCTGCTTTCCTCAATCTCATTTTGTTTCCTTTTATTTTTTTGGTTTACTTGTCATTTTTCCCTTTTGTATTTCCTCTGCTCTCTCCTCTCATTGCACGCTCCCGCTCCAAGCTCACCTCTTGTCTCCATTCAGTCTTTTTTTTTTTTCTTCTTCTTCTTTTCAATTTTCTGACCGTCTTTCATCTCTGTTGTTGTGCTCTTTTCAACCTTTCTCGGTCCATCTTACCTCCGCTACTTGTCCCCGGCGCGCTCTTGGTTTTTCAGACCCTTATTTGTCCTCCTCTCCACCTCTCCGCGCTCATTCTCCTTCCACAAAAGAACAAGATGAATTTGCTTCCCCCAAACGGCCCGAGCCGTGCTGCGTTCAAGAAACAATTAAGAGCCGTCTTGCCTCATAAACACGTGGACAACATGAAACGGATTCATTGCTGCCCTTCATCGTGCACCTGTTTTTATTTCTTCCTGTCCAGCACAACATTAAAATTCATGCACCTTACTGGCACTGAAGTATAACTTACAATCCTGATCGAAGGCCCGAATCGGGCTGAGCTACAGCGCAAAGATCAGCTCCAAGCTGGCGGGGTTTAAGGAGGAGGAGGTGAAGCCTATTGGAGCGATTGTGCTCCAGGCCACCTTCGAACTGGGTTTCTGCTGCTGCAGCTCGTTTTCTTCCCACTCCAGTCAAGATACGTCTTCAATCTGGTGCACACGCTCGCAAATGATAGCTACTGTTGCACAAATACATACAACACCTCAAGAATCAGCCCTGTCACGCTCATCTTGATGTGGTATTGACATTTTAAGACCAATCCAAGACCTATTACCACCCACATCATTCTGTCTGTATGAAAAAGTTCTCTTCTTTTTTTCTTTTTTTTTGCTCAACAATAAACTCGTCACAAAACCTGCTGGTAATGAGTGCTATTCAACATTTGTTTTCATCCAAATCCCGATAAAAGATACCAAAGCTTAAAATATTGTCGATGGATTTAATGTGTGCATGAATGTATGCATGAGTATATAAAATAAAGATGCATTACTCATGTACAAACTATGCAATCAATCAAATTTTGCTAATTATTAGTATATTTGAGCTGTTTTACTAATAATCACAGTATTCTATGTTCTGTTTCACCCTTAGGTCTCTTTTGGCACAGTTGCTCCCCCCCGCGTTCTGTTCTTTGTCAACCTGAATCACCCTTGTTTCCTTCAAGTAAGGATTCAATTTTCATGAATGCATTTGGGGGTTGGGTTTTCTTTTTACCTCCAACAAGGACACCGTGTTGCCTTGCCCAGTTTGCCTGTCTGGTTGTCAGTGGGATATCTCAAAAAGAGGACTGAATTTCAATCATATTTGGCCAAGAGTTCAGCCTTGGGTCAATAAAGAGTTGATTTGATTTTGCAGATCCTGGATCATCATTTTTTACGCCATTGTTACTCAGGTTTTAGTGGCTGCTGTGTTTCCCACAGTGGAGCAGTTTTGGGGTTCATTGTGTTGCCCAAGGACTCGTCAACACTCCACAACATTCAAAACGCCAACCCTTGGATTAATGGACAACCTGCTCTTCCAACTGAGCCAATCCCAAATTTTTTTATTACCATTTCTATAATGTATTAGCTTGAGTTTCATTTTATAGGTTAGGGTTAGGGTTTTGTCTTGTTTATAAAATGACTTGTCATCCTTTCATAGCTCCTAACATACTGGAAACACTTTGTGTAGATTAACCCTGGAAGTGAAGGTTTATTCAAAAAGACATTATCTGGATGTATTCTAGTTCTCCGTCCTCTTGTGAACGTTGGCATTTGTGTACAAGAAACACAAAGAACAGCTGATTCTGTGGGTTGGGAATTGATCACATGCATTAATCTGTCTCAGGTTTGTTTTGTTTTTTTGAATGGAAAAAAAAGGGTGAGTTCTTTTGAGGTTGAATACATAAAATGACATTCTAGCCACAGTTAAATCTGCTTGAAGTATGTATAGGGATAAAATCAATAACACATCATATTTTATATTTGATCCCACCTCCATATGTGCTTCAAGCTTTGATGGCAGCTCATTTGGACCTTCATGATGCTAAAAACGCCATCTAGTCCATGAGCCCAAAGCCAATTTTGACCTAATTGGTACCAATTAAGGTGGCAAACCAACATTTACAATCCAACCTCGGTATACCATGGCCTACACAAAAATGTATGATAAGCATCCCAGGGTGGTAGCTGTAGCCAGGTAAGGTAGTGATTTGTGGCCTCTGTTGGAGCGATCCCTCATCGCCAGATTGTCTAGGTTCCTTCCTGCTTTCTCGCACTCTGATTCCCAGTGCTTCCAGTGTGTTGCCTATCTGTTACAGACCTTTTGCCTGCCATCTTTGGATTTGTTCGCCTGGTACGATAATTCTCTGTGCACTGACCTACTGCTTGTATTTTGGATAACCTGCTTGCTACTCCCTCAGAAAGACCATTGCCTGTTGGACTGATCACTCATATGTGCCTGACCTTCTGCCTGTGTCACGACCAAGCCTGTTGCCTGCAATACAAACTGTTCCATTTATTCCTGTGGGACAGTAAACCTGCTTTTACCTACCTTCTGTTGTGGTTCTCTGCGTTGGGGCACTGTGTCTAACCGTTACAGGTGGGTTCTGGAATTGCTCAGGCGAGGCCAAATTTGCCATAGGTCAGTCTTTGGGGTCAAGGTCATGTCTGCCTGTCTGTTTGTTGGTCTACTCCTCCCAGGTCCTTTCGCTGTTTTCTACCGAACTTGACATGTCAATGAAGGTTGACCCCGAAATTGCCCTGAAAGAATTCATTTTGACAATGTGGCACACACTTAGGTGGATTCCAGAATTACCCTGGCAAGGTCAGCCAGATGTCAATCATTTGGGTGAAGTTGTAGGTAATTTGGGACAAATGTCAGATTGCCATAGCCGTTATTGTCTTCATGCCCACGGGTACTATTACCTAGTAACTCTAAAAGCACAGATTACACATTTTCTAACATTGCAGAAGACATGACTAAACCTTGCTCTGAGAATTATATTCACTGGAGAGTTTGCTCACTTAATAGCATTATTAATCAGTATGTCGCAAATATACCAGTGCTGATGTTTTGATAGAAATTATGACTGTGAAAATCTATAACATATTAACACCATCATAACCATCATAAGCACCACCAACCAATAGAGGGCATCACAATTTGGGGCCCTATATTGAGGAGCTATGGCACACAATCTAAAATTAGAGCACAAATCCATTTGGGGTATGTCCAAGTCCCTGTCACAATCTTGGGGACATGTAAACTGAGCACTGGACTTTATACCTGGTTTTTGGTGGTCTAAGACACAGACAGACGATATGATCGCACCGGCTTTGCGCCTGACCACACCCCATTTTTAGACCAACACATCAATGGCCACACAGATGAGCGTATATAAGTATATTTAACAACTATACAAGTAAGAAAATGGTGGAAACTGGCGACGGCGCCTGCGGTGTGCTGAGTGGAAGGTAAGGCCCTTAAACACCCCCCCCATAAAATTCTTGTGATGTCATAAGGTGCTAAAGCAAGAGATTAAAGGAAACTGAGACTTGCTTGGCAACATCACTAATATTGGCTCAACTCTCGCAGTGACAACACTTTTACAAAAATGTCCTCATAATCCGTAGACTACTTTTTGAGTTTTAGCATCAGCAAAACAGACGGGGTGAACGCAGAACCTCCACCCTTCTCTGGTGGTTTGCGGAGGTAATAATGTGTCTGTTTTATCAGCTCGAAAGGTGATTATCACTGTTTGCAGATCTGAGATTGCTTTTCAAGCAGGAAAATTGTTTTCCCTCCTCTCATGTTATTTTGGTTTATTGAGAACTGAACCAATAAACAGCCTAATGCAATAAGACGCGTAGTACGCCACTTTCTGACCAGACAAATCATCTATAAATGAAATTACTGCTCAGCACTTTCTAGTGGATTTCATTTTTAAATGTATTTTCCCCCTCCTTGTTTTCCGTTGCTTTACAGATTCAAAACAATAGATTATCAATATGTATTAATGCAGTAATTAGTGTTAATTTGAAAAAATATATATATCTGCACCGCATTATCATACCACTCAAAAAGCAAAGCAAGCAAGGTCTGAATAAACAGCTTTTAGTCAAATCTGGTAAACAATTAAAACATCAAAAACATAGATTAACACTTGTAGATTAAAAATCTTGTTGCTAACTTTTTTTTGATGTTGACAGTAATTATCGCTTCTCATCTTTTTCGGGTTCGACTGATGTTTTTCTCTTTTCATGTTTTCTTTTATCAGTTAAACTGTATCTGTCATAGGTGTGAAATAATTTTCCTATAATAATGAATAATAATGAGGTCTTTTCAGCTCTGCAGCAACATTACAGATTGCATCACCGCTGTACTTTTTGAAAAAAAATCATTCTAATCAAGCGTGAGTGTTGTACAAATGCATTTCAAACTGAACAAGACAAGATTTCTTTGTCGAAACAGACCCACTTCACCCCGCCTAAATCAGGAACAGGCTTACACCGGTCGGGAACACCCTGTTCTCTGTAATTGTAACGCCGCCTGTATTTGCCCTTTTTGGTTTGTACACAAGTGAAACATCTTTTCCACCTACTCACTGAGGGGAAAAACAAACCCCACAAGATTTATCCAACAGTGTTTCATGTGGCACGGAGTGATCGCACTACACTGGTTCAACAAGTTCAAGTAGAACTTACGTCCCCAACTTAGGTAGCACCAGAAATTACCGTCAAAGAAACTGACGTAAATTGATGCCAGATTCTGCGCACTACAATCAGGAAGGTGGAGTCGCGCCCTGTACTGGCGGGACATGGATTAATGTCGCTGTCCAATCACACGCTGGAAGCTATCTTGTTAGCTGCCTATTGAACATCATCCACTTTTATAAAATCACAGCTCAGAATATCATTGTGAATTGAATCATTGAAAGTGGAGTGTCCATCCATCTTCAACCGCTTATCCGGAATCGGGTCGCGGGGGTAGCAGCTTTAGCAAAGAGCCCCAGACTTCCTTTTCCCCGGCAACCTCGGCCAACTCTGACTGGGGGATCCCCAGGCTCTCCCAGGCCAGTGAGGAGATATAATCTCTCCACCTAGTCCTGGGTCTGCCCCTCGGTCTCTTCCCAGTTGGACGTGCCAGGAACACCTCCCTAGGGAGGCGTCCTGGTGGCATCCTAACCAGATGCCTGAACCACCTCAACTGGCTCCTTTCCACGCGAAGAAGCAGCGGCTCTACTCCGAGCCCCTCCCGGATGACTGAGCTTCTCACCCTATCTCTAAGGGAGACCCCAGCCACCCTGCGGAGGAAACCCATTTCAG
>OMMV01076869.1:1920-15088 GCA_900302635.1 Chatrabus melanurus
TTGCTGAAAAATGAAGCCAATGCGGAAGTGCCAAATCTTGCAGTTCTGTGAATGGCCACTTGAGGATGACTCTAAAAGCGAGTCACTCCCCATAAATGGCCAAAACGTTAAAATGTCCAACTTTACAGCAGAAACAAGCATGTTTACAGCCTGGTGCAAAAAATGGTTTTGGTCTCTATAGTTAGTTTCCCCGTCCATGACAACTGTGCAGTTTTAGCTATTTTAAGCCATAAAGTTATGAATAATTAGGGATGTGGTCGCCATGAGTGACAGTCAGTGTGAGCTGGCGAGCCGAGTCCAGGGCCCTGCTAGCAGAGGCAGCTAGACCGTGTTCGTCCTTTCTGAGTATTTTATTATAATTATCGGACATAATACAGCTTGTTGTGTGGTTAATTGAAGTAACGGACCATCTAAGAAGTCAGTGCTCCAGTATTTCCGTTGAGTGAAAACTTAGTATTACTTAATTTATATGTTAGCACTGTTAGCATGAATTAGCAGGTATTGGTAAATTGGTGAGATTAGGTCCACTGATGGTGCAACTGTTGCTGAGGCAATATGCCAGTCATAGTTTTTAATACCAGTAACCAATCCACTCCTTATGAAAACCGTCACCCAGTCCGCAAAAATATGCGTTAGTCAAACACCTGAACCAAAGTTAGCCTGTTAGCCTTAGCTTATTTGGGAACTGCGAGATGGGGGTGTGTTCAGGGTTCGTTTGACCGGCCCAGATCACGCCGGGTTTCTCTGCCAAGTCATGCCAAATGTTTGCCAAGATGGCAACATTTGGAACCATCTTATTTGAGCTTCAAAGCTGCTCTTCACTCTTTGCCTTGGTGGCCACCAGACCTAAGCTTTGGAAATGAAACAAACTGGAAAAAAGGTCATTTTAAGCTACATATAACTTCTACAGCTGCTCCTAATTTCCATCATGCATGTGATGATTAAATGATTCCCTGCAACAAGCCCAAACATGTCCAGCAGATCACAGACAGGTCTGTGGCATATTACATAAGTAAAATGAAACTGCTCTAAAGATTGATCTGGTGGCTCTTCCAAAGCCTCGGAATGTCAGAGTACCACCCCTACTCTGATTAGTAATAACTAGAAGGCAGTGAGAGAGCGCACACCTCTGCTGAAGATCAAGCGCAAGTGGGGGCGCTGTTTCACAAAAGTACAAATACAACGTAAATCAATGGGAGACAATACAGAAATAGAGTATTAGATAAAAATTATTTTGGATCTGCATCGACTTCATTCAAAAATGAATGAAGTCGTCCTCCTCCCAAGGTCTACCTCTCTATCTAATTACAGTGAAATTTGTTCATGACTTTTTAAGATATGTCACTAATAGAGAAACTGATCTTTAAACAAGCAGAGGCAAGAATATTACGTCCTTGTCACCAGTAATAGCAAGTAAGCAGATCTGCAAACTCCACCATGGTTTTTCATGTTGCATATGAATTACGTCACCCCTCTTTGAATGTACTGTGTAGTTCACTGAAACACGAAATTTCAGTCGTTGGCTGTCTCATAGGATATGTATGACTGACAGGTTTCATCAAGACTAATATCCGTGGGTTAGGTTTGAGATTATGTTTTGATGAACAAGCTGAAAAATGCTTTGCAAAAGAAAGTTAACAAAACTTGCATAATATGCAGTCTGATTGGGTTTTCCACTTTTATTCCACCACATTTTGTGGAGAGCGGTTGAAAACGTTATGGGTAATCCTGCTGACAGTCAAACAAACAGACACACAAAGAAACATTGATGATCACATGACCTTCTTGCCTGAGGTAATAATCAGGGATAGAAATCATTAGGATTTTATTGGTACCGGTATTGATGCGATACTCTTTATCGATACAAATACTTATCGATACCCTTATTGATACTGCTGTACATAATAACATTATTTTCAGAAGGGAAACATTAAATGGTTTCTTTTACTGCCTCAATTATTGAGCTTCATACAAGCTCACATAAATAATGCCGTTGCCTCAGTCAAGCTTTTTGTAACAGTTCAAATTGAAGAAGCTGTGACGGCTGCTTGACTGTCATTATCACAAGGAAAATAGCTACTGTTAGCGCGGAAATGAAGTGTTTCAAACATTGTCGTTGTGATGAAATTTGCTAAAATTATCGATGAACGTTACCTTGAGACATGGAGGAGTTTCCCGATTCTCAATACCCATCCCTAGTAATAATACTATAATATGGTATAATATTGTAATAATACAAAAACTACCAATAAAAATATCTACTAATTCCAGGCTAGAAATAGGAAACATCCATAAAATCCTCACATGACTGCTTCTTCTTTTACATGTTCAAATATCATTTATTTAGTAGTTCATACTAAAAGACAACAACAAAAAAAAAAGGCTTGGAAATAGAATAATGTGATGTTCTTACCCAGAAAATATGTACATACCTACAGCATAAATCAAGCTTCAAAGGGCCGAAGTAGCAGCTTATAGAATGAACTGAAAATATCAGCTCAGCATTAATTCATTTATTTGATTCACATTTAAGCGCCTGCTAGAGAGAGTTGGCTGTGTTGCTCAAGATTTGGCAACACAGTGCTGTAACCTATCAGGCAATGAACAATTATTTATTTAGATGCTGTCAAACTTGCCCTCCATATTTTTATGTCCGATTAGATAGATCATTTGCAGTCATTATTGAGCAGATGAAGAACAACGCCCACGGGGAAATTTGAATTTCTCATCTGGCAGACTGTGTTAATGCAGAAATCATACGCCTCCTGACGTTCCTGTACATCACACAATAATGACGCCTGAGTGTTGGAAAACACAAGGGGAAAGAATGAATTAATAACTGTCATCAATCTAATACCATAATTATCATATTGTCTTGTTTTCGTCTCCCTGTCAGGGGTGATCGCCTTGTTTTGTCGCCAGTATGACATCATAAAAGACAATGAGCCCAACAACAACAAGGACAAAGCCAAGAACTCCTCAGAGTGCAGTACTCCAGAGCACCCACAGGGTGGGCTACTGCGCAGCAATGTCTAAGACCAGTTCGGCATCGCCTTCTGCAATAACCAACTCCTCTAACCTCAGGACAGGTGAGGAACAAGAGTTATTCCACAAATGTTAGAATTCCAATACTTAAAGCTACAGTGTGTAGGGTTTAGTGTCATCTAGTGGTGAGGTTGCACATTGAATGCCGTCGCCAGCCGCGATTTTGTTTGACGTTTTCACTTCTTTGGGGATTCCTGCTCCCTTGCGTTCTCTTGTGATAAGCAATATATATGATCCTCCATTTCAAATGAGGGTTCTCAAACTTGTTAGCCTGCACTAAGCAACCAGTAGCCAGTGTATAGGGGAGAAACCACTGATTCCTCTTCTTTTTTCTTCAGTCTTCCAGCCGTGCTGCAAAATGCACAAGTCGGCGTAAGTATATCCCATTTGGGCGACTGTATCAACATATCGGTGCAACATGGCAGCCTCCATGAGGGGGCCTGCTCCCATGTAGATATGAAGGGCTCATTCTAAGCTCATGAAAACACATCGATGCGTTGTTGCAGGTAACTGTACACTAATAAACACATGGTTATAAATGCTGTATTCCATTTCTGCTAATAAACACCTCTAAATCCTACACACTGTAGCTTTAATGACTCTTCTTTAGTTTTCTTTTCATTGTGCTGCTGCAACAATGGAAATTCCACAAATGATTCTCAAGGGAGCCATGTCTCATTGATTCCCATATTTGTGACAGGTCTTTCATGGTTTAGTACAAGGTGTGTGCAATCAAAAGTCACTGATCAGGTTGTATTTAGAACACAGGAGTTTACAGAGAAATTATGATGTTAGCAGAATGTGCACAAACACCATTCACTCACACTATATATATATACATATATATATATATATATGTGTGTGTGTGTGTGTGTGTGTGTGTGTGTAGAGCACTAACACAAATCTTAAATTAAATTTTTAACATTTATACCCTGAGCACATATATTATGGGTGTAGTCCACAAATATAAATCTATGATTTAATTTGAACAATATACACCATATGCTTCAGGTGCTTCAGGAATACATATTTTATGTGTGTAGACCAGTAAAACAAAGTTGAAATTGAACTTATACAATTTATACCTTGAATACATATAATATTAATTATTGCCTTATGCTTAAGGAATACATACAGTAAATTCTTTCAGCTTCTCCCTTTTCACTTGGGGTCGCTGCTGCAGATCCATTATGGATCTGCATTTTGATTTGACACTGGATGCCCATCCTGATGCAACTTCACATTACATGGAGAATGGGCACACGTGGGCTTGAAATGGGAACCTTCTGTTTTGGAAGCAAGTGCACTGACCACTTGGCCACCACACTGCCCACTTAAGGAATACACATATTATGTGTGTAGACCACTAATAGAAATATGAAATTGAATTTATACAAGTTAGCACTGTTGCCTCACAGCTAGAAGGTCCCAGGTTCGCTAGACCTCTCTGTGTGGAGTTTGCATGTTCTCCCCGTGTTTGCGTGGGTTCCCTCCGGGTGCTCCAGCTTCCTCCCACTTCCAAAGACACGCAGGTTAGGTGAATTGGTGACTCCAAATTGACCGTAGGTGTGAGTGAGTGTGTGAATCTGTTTGTCTGTCTATATGTGGCCCTGCGATAGACTGGCGGCCTGTCCAGCATGTACCCCGCCTCTCGCCCAATGACTGCTGGGATAGGCTCCAGCACCCCCGTGACCCATAATTGGAATAAGCGGGTTCAGAAAATGAATGAATGAATGAATTTATACAATTTATACCTTGAATACATGTATTATTTATATAGACCACTAATACAAATGTGAAATTTAATTTATACAATTTATACCTTATGCTTAAGTAATACATATATTATGTGTGTTGACCACTAAAACAAAGTTGTAATTTAACTTATGGAAAATAATAGCAAATTAAATCCCAATTGCCATACTGGTGGAAAAAACAAATGAGGTTAGACTTTTTTCTGAAAATTGTTCAGCACTATGAAGTATGTACTTTTACATCTTATGTTGTGCTTTTCAGTCCCTTTTACTGTCCTTTATGTCTCCTTAAGTGCAGTAAATGTGTTTCTTTCAGGCCCTGAGACCAACAGAAAGCCATTCTCAGAAACCATTAACATTACAGAAAGTCTGATCGACTCAAATCTGCACCCAAGTCTGAATTCGCCGAATCAAAAGCTGCAAACGGTCTGTAAACAGTCTGTCGATGACAAAGCTACATGAACTTCAGTTGTGGCCCAAACTGGACTGTTGTAGAGAAACTGTAGCTTCCCTGTTCTGTGTGGAGAGCCGATGGACTCAACAAGAGCAGAATCCTCCAGACACTGGCGCAAAATAGCCGTCGTCAAAGCCGGAGGGGGACATCGTTTTTTTCCCAGTAAGACCTGCTACATTCATACGCTCTGATCATGCTTCATGAACGTTTGAGTGTTTTTGTTACAGGTTTGTATCTCTGTTGAGAAAATGGCAAAAATGAGCACACAACAAGCTCGGCACCTCCCCGTTTTTCTATTGGAACACCTGTCACTCATCCCTCTCCCCGTCTTTCTGTGTCGGTGTCTCTCTAATAAGCACACTGAGTCCTCATAATCTCAATTTATCATTTTCTTATCGGCTCAGAAATATTGCACAGTCTCCTGCATTTCCCTCTACATCTGTAAATACTTAAACTAATTGCATCTCTTTTTAATCTCTCTGAACTGCAACCTTAAAGTTGTTGACAGTTTATGGATAAAACCTGACAATTTTTTACAGCGTCCAATATTTCCCTTATGTGAGTTGGAGGATGACGTCTGAATACATTAAAAAAGTTCAAGGACTGAACCAGCTGCCCATTTTAATCAGAGTTTTACAGCTTCCAGGTTTAAAAAGTTAAAATTGTAAAGTTCAACTTGGCTTCAAACCTTTTAAACACTGGCATGGCTCGAAAGCGTCAGTGTTTAGTTGAGGTTTATTGTTCATTTTGCATATTCGCCACCATATGGTCACTGTGGTTTGCAAGAGGGTGTGCAGGGAATAGTGATAGAGATGTGCAGGGCATTATTCCTAATGAAAGATAAACACTGGCCAAAAACTGGCTTGGTTTCAGTCCTGCTTTGGCTCAAAACCAGCAGGGTTGCCACACTCACAGATGCCCTTGGCTGAGCGCTTGAGCTCTGCTTGGAAACAGTTTTAGTTCAGACACCCACATATTATTTAAATGCATCCTAAGCGCACAGGCTGCAATGAAATAAGAATTAAAAATATATCAAATGCAGGGGTAAATACACTAGATACATAAACGAAGGGCTGCCGCTAATGATTGTTTCGTTAACAACTAATCAATCGACAATTTATTAGTCTCTGAGGGGTCATTCATTATTTCCATCATTCTCAAGGAAGTGCAAAACGTACTACCAGCGGAGGGGGTCAGTCACAATGTACATCTTTTTCAAAGTGTAAACATGATGATTTGTTCATTCATTCTCACTGAATGTGTCCAACTTGTGTGCCCAATTTTTACATTTTACACTTTACAATTGAACATTTGCCATTATTTTTTAAGGTATGACTAGTCATGCCAAATGTTCATGTTGTATTTTTTATTATTAAATTTTACTGATGTGAAATATTAAAAGGTTTCCTTGAAAAGTCCTTCAAAAGAGCTTGAATTTTGGTCTTGAAAAAGTGTATGTGCCCTGTATTCCATAAGGCAACACACTCAATTGACTAACTATTGACTCACTCATTTTGAGAAAAGATTGGCTTCTCCACATGAGCTATTTTACTTAATAAGGCATGCAGAAAAAAAGTCAGAAACACTCATCTGACTTGATATTGACTGAATAAAAACATGTTCTGTTTGTTGAAAAAATTTGACTCATCCATGTCAAAATCAACATTTTCCTTGTATGACCTGGGAGGGGGGGAAGGGGGGGGTCTTGAAAAGTAGTATGTTTTGTAACTACCTTGAAAATGATGAAAATAATGAATGAGCCCTTACTCTAAATGGTAGAAATATTAAAAATGTCATCACGTTTTTTTCAGAGCCCAAGGAGATGTCTTCAAATTACATTTTCTCTCCAACCAATAGTCTTAAATCAATTCGCTGTATTCAGTTTGCTTTGTACAACCAGTCTACACTCGTTGAACTCAAATTTAACAAGTTGAATTTCAGTATAGAACAATTTACATTAGTTCAACAACAATTTAACACCAAGTTAAACTGGTTTGAAAGCCGTTTAAATAAGTCTTTCCTTGATGTACAAAACTTTTAAAACCAGTTAAAAACAAATGTTCTCTATTTTAGCAGAATAAAGTTAGTCATCTTGGATATTATCATTTATTACCGCCACCTTCTGGATTGGAATCTTTTCTTCTTCGTTTCAATTTCCAGCAGGCAAGATGCCTTACCGGCACATTACTGCCTCTCACTGTTTGCACTGTTTAACAGCTGACTCGCTGTGGTGATATTTGTAGATATGTAGCTCTAATTGCCTTGAGCATGTACAGTGGTAATAAACATGGTCTCAGTGGCAGTAATGCAGCAAAAAATAGGTTTAGCAAAAGTCATTAATTATAAAGAAGAAGACGGCTACTACTACTACTAATACTACTACTACTACTTTTCACACAGCTACTTAGTCATCAAATTAAGTCTGCAAAGTTTTATAATAATAATGACTTGGTTTATATAGCCCTTTTTTAGGACCAAGTTGTAATTAAAAGTGCTTTAACATATACAATTACACACAATAAAAAAATATAAATTAGACAAACATAGTGTAAAACAGTAAAACAAGCCCATTGTACCAATAAAACTTAAAATGTCATTTCATAATACACAGCAATCCTGCACTCAGAGCGAAGAGCACGGGCCGGCACATAAGGTTTTACTAGGTCTAGTTAGTAAGGAGGGTGCTAATCCATTCAAAATTTTATAAGTAAACAATAACACCTTAAAATCAGATCTCACATAAACAGAGAGCCAATGAAGTGAGGCCAAAACCAGGGTAATATGGTCAAACTTCCTGATCCTGGTTAGAACTAGCAGCAGCATTCTGACCCAATTGAAGACCCCTAATATTAGTGTGTGGCAAACCAGAAAACAAAATATGACATTATGTTTTGCATCTTTACATTTAAGAGGTTAAAAAAAGCCCCCTCCCCCCCACACACACACACACATCAAATATCTGTTTTACCAGTATCTACTGAAAAACTGTGACATATTCCTTCCTGTGGCTAGGATAGACCCCCATCCTTTTCACTAAGTTTTAAATAAATTGCTTGAATGTATCAGCTTTGTAGAGGAATTCACTTATCTGTTCATGTCTTCTGGGTTCTCACCCTTTGAGGTTGAGGGACACCTGGGAAGAGCTTGTGGAGCCATGAGGTCCTTGGACAGATCAGTTTGGTGATGCTGATTACTTTGTAGGAGAATGAAGGTCTTACTGTATGGTTGTGAGACTTGGGCACTAACCAGTGATCTAAGGTTACAAATGGATGTCTTTGCTACTACAGTAGGTCTCTTTGGAGGGTTCTTGGGTATCGCTGAACAACTTTGTGTCAAACAGAAGGTTACATAGGGAGACTCAAATGAGGAGTATCATTTGCATTGTGAGGGAACATCAGCTACGACATTTTGGCCATGGGGCACGTTTCTCTGGGTATAATCCTGCTCACACATGCGTCACTATTGACGGCCCCAGCGGTCGTAAAAGTCCAAGGGGACGTCCATGTTTCACCTGATAGATGCCTACTTTAAAGAAATGGGGGTGAACTGGTTGTCTGCCTGGGTGCCACGTTCTGTGGTGTGGTGGATATGGCAATGCGTGGCGCGAGTGGATGCTCTCAGACATGACCTGATCCAGCTAACAGTACTCAGCCGTAAAAGTGAAAAGGACAGATTAATAATCAGTTTTTAAAAATGATAATAATGTGCATTTGCAGCCTTATTTCACACGCACACTTGGAAATCCTGCCATTAGAGGAGAAAGATTCTACTTATCTCTACACAAGTGAGCTTAATGATAAAGGAGCTCTCAGAATTATCGCAAGATAGATCATTATCTATCGTTGTGCTGCCTGTTCAGTTATGATGTGTTATCTGTGTAATTACACAGATAGCGGACCTCGGCCTCTGGACGCTAACACTCTCTTTCCAGTTCAAACGAAGTCAGACTCTGCAAAGCTGAACTCAGCAGAGTTGTAGTCATATTAGAGATAATGAGAGAACGTCTGAATGCCTCGCTGGTTGAGATGACTGCTAATCAGGATCGCACAGACTCAGACACACCGCATTTAAGTACCGTGTCCTGTTTTTAAATACTGCTCTGTGCTGAGAGAGACAGCAATTATTTTTCCACCTCGAGCATCAGTTCCTTACCTTGCATCCATTTTTCTCTATCTCGGTTTTTATCAGCCTCCCTCACCCCCATCCACCAATTCATTCTTCAATTTATGACTTTCTCTTGCTTTCTATCCCCGCGTCGCATTATTCACTCTTTCATATATCACTTTCTGGCTCTCTTTCAGCAGTCTCATCCTCTCCTCTCTCCCCCCGTTGCTCATTAGATCCACTCTCAAACTCCCACCGGTCCTCTTCTCTCTCGCTGCATCAACTCCCCCTCTCTCAAGCAGCCCCAGCCCACTGGCTCTCCCTCGCTCTTCTGCTCATTCATCAGCTTTCTGTCTCAGACCAGCACGGATGGACGCTTTACCTGGTAAACATTAAGGACAAACAGACCAGAGGGAGGACCAGAGTCAATCAGTCAATGGAAGAAATTAAAGAGGAAAGAACCAATGACAGAGGGGAGGGCAAGGGGAAAAGAAAATAATTTTACACAACTTTTTAAGCACTTATGTAGAAGAAGGGCACTCATTAGAGTGCATACCTCTCTGCAAAAGCCACAAATGCTTCATCATGCAATTGCAATTTAAAAAAAAGTGCCGTCAGACAGACGTAGAGCAGGTAGCTCAGTGGATAAGGAGCTGGCCTGTCAAGATGTAGACCTAGGTTTGAATCCTGCTCATGCTACCTGTCTGTGTCCTTGGACAAGACACTTAATCTGCATTGTCTCAATCCACTCAGCTGTAAAAATGGGTACCGGCCATGTCTGGGGAAGTAAATGTGAGGCATTATTGTAAAGCACTTTGAGCATCTGCTAGAAGGAAAAGTGCAATAGAAATGCAGTCCTTATAGACAGATACTAAGTCTAGGACCTTTCATGATGTAATCTTCAGCATACACTGAATCCAGTAATCAAATCTTGGTCAGATCAGGTCTGGGAGTATGCGCTGGTGCCTCACGTTGCTGCATCTACCACACTACGGAACCGCCTTGAGTCTGAGTGTGACCAGGATTTGAACCCCGGTGTATATTTTTGGAAGTCCAACTCCGAGCCCACTTAGCTACCTGTTCTAGATTTCCAAGAGAGAATGGGAAAAAGCAAGGAAATTACTTCTATAAGAAAAAGATGCCAACTAATCTGTAGCCTGCATAGATTCACTTATGAATATGAAGTCTCAAAACAAGTCAAGTGAACACAATAATCAGTTGAGGTTTCAATCCGCTACATTACACCCCATTTAATGGTTCTGTTTCTATGCCTTCTAAATCAAATAATGTTCCTCTCACACCTACCTTATATTAAAAAAAAACTGGTTGGTGGAGTTAGAACTAACCAAACTACAATGCCTGCGGGGGCATTTGATACCTTCATCACATGAGTTTCCAAAGATGTTTTTGTGACACCTTCGCCTGACATGTTTCAAGGATAGGTTCTTTGTAAGTTTCTCGGGACTGGAAGTTGATAACCTTAACCATGCAATCCCAATGTAAGTGAGTGGCCCAAAATATAATCGTATCTAAACCAGGGTGGACCCTCCGCATTCACCAAGTTCCAGGAAAATCATATTATCTTCCCATATTGTAATTTTAACAACTATTGTTAAAATTTCCTGCGGGTATGACCCTTTATCTGGACCCAGCCCTTAAAGTAATTGTTTCTATTCTTGGCCAGAACCAGCAAAAAAAATGTTGCTTTTTATCCATCTGTAAAAATAATGACATCTATTCCAGGCCGAAACCTGTCACTGTTTCATAAAACCTAGCAATAGCAACAGGCCCTAAAACAAATGTTTTCAATTTCGTTCTGTTACCATGCTGTACCCAAAAGTTCATGGTTTCTATTTAAGACTTGGCACATCCTTTTCACAAATTTTGTGAAAATTGGTTACATCATTTTTAATTAACCCTGCTAATAACCCAAAGGCCAAAAGTGCTTGTGCAAACATGTCCTCCTTGTCGTTATTAACAAAAGTTGCTTTGTAAATTATTATAAAGGCATAAAAAGGAAGAATTGTAAGATTCTAGACAGCTATGAAATAGGGAAACTTAACAGTGATTAATAATACAAAATAAAAGTACGGTGTTGTTCAAATGGCAAACACACAAGATATTGTCAAACTATTTAAATGAGTATAAAACAAGTTTGTCAGGAGAGATTAAAAAAATTATGTTAACCTCAGTGTTGTGATGATCTACGATATTATTGTATTAACTCAAGCTGGAGATAATAGAAAGAGCAGATGTTGATATGGAATCGATGGCAGACATGGGGCGTCTCGACAACAAAGAAGACACCCGGGATTGAAATGTCAAACGTTCTGTGGGGTGCAGCGTATGTCGTAAGCTGGAATCAGACCGGTTTTTGTTGTTCTGTCTGCACAGATGAACTGGGTGGATTTTGAAAGTGGGAGTGACGCAGTAAAAAAACTGCCCTTCTGTTTGCTGTCATGTCTTTAGTCTCCTTCTGTGAACCCCAAAGTGGGGAGAAGAGAACCGGCAGTGAACAGTTTCATCATGCTGATTTCTTAGTCTCAAGTGTCACACGATGCTCCATATAGAGTTGTATGGAATAGTTTGGGCACTTGTGGGTGAATTAGTACATGTTGTTAGTTTTATAACATCAAATCAAAATCTAAATAGACTCGTGCACAATTTTTTTAAAGTATGCTCTGTAATTTCAAAGTGAACACAAATATCTGTTAAAAACTACATGGATACCCAATAGCATGTGTATGTCTACCCAAGACTGTTTATTTGTCAGCAGGATATCTCAAAAGTGCGCGAACAGATTTCAGTGACATTTGGTGCTCGATTAGATTTTGAAGCAGTTGTGGATCCAGGCATATATTTAATTGATGTTTGTTATAATATCTCTCATTGATCTCCTTGTCATTATTACATAGGCAAAATAGCGCCCCCACCTGATCTTCAGATAACTGTTGGGTCCTGGCAGACACCACAGCAAATATATTGAAGATGAGTTGACGTGAAATGGAACTTTAGTGCTAACAATTAAGCGCACAAAAAGACACCAGTGAAAACATTACAATGCCATAATCTTAATTATAACTCGACCATAAGCCCGTGCGTTATGACCTAATGACCAAGTTTGATAGTTTGCGCTCACGTGATATGTCCCTGGGATGTACAACATGTGGGCCTTGGAAGATGATAAGCGAGTCCCGATGTAAAACTATGCCCAAGCAGGTAAACATCTGAAATCATACCTTCCTCTGTGTGAAAGAACGGCATAAATACCTGTATAGTTGATGGTTGGAGTCTTTCGAAGCTGTCTGTTGACGAACGGAGCATGGATGGCCTGATTTTATGGTGGATATTGATGGATTTCGTAGTGATCAATGCGGAGAGGTGGGGTATGTCTAATGGTGTCCTAGAAAGTGAGGAATGTGTGCCAATCGATGGAAATGACGTTAATCCAAGATGGTGGCGGCCGCTTTTAGCATGGGGGAAAAAAAGAAATATGTAATTAAGTAATTAGTGGGTTGTTAATGGGGGCTAAAAATGTCCTCTGACACATCACATGTATGTCCACTATCAGTCTCTGCAATTATAGAACCGTAGGTATTCACATGGTGAAAAGTATAGTGGCAGAGAGAAACTTGGTTCCTTTAGTAGTAAATAAATGGACTGCATTTCTATAGCGCTTTTCCATCTAGCAGATGCTCAAAGCGCTTTACAATGATGCCTCACATTTACTTCCCCAGCCAAGGCCAGTATCCAATTTTACAGCTGACTGAGACAATGTAGATTAAGTGTCTTGTCCAAGGACACAGACAGG
>OMMV01076874.1:0-12742 GCA_900302635.1 Chatrabus melanurus
TTTTTTTTCATCCTTTGTTACTGTTATGCCCCTGTTTAAAACAAAACCTCCCCATTACACAAACATCATATTTGTATAGATGTAATATAATATGCAAAAAATCAAATATCTGAAAATTGTAACTGTCAAAGAGAGATGCATGGTAACCAAAAAAGTATACAGTAGAGTCAAAGTAGGACAATTCACTTGTGCACTTTAAAGAAGCTACATATCTTTCTGGGGTCATAAATGACCCCACACAAGCTTCCGTCATCCTTATCACACCGATCGGCCGATCACTGCAAAAAACTATGAACAGTTGTAGGACAAGTAGATAGACAAATTCATGAGAGGAAACTTTTTTCTGATTAATAATATTAAAACGGCACATAGCATTATACAGCTGGGGTCGTAAATGACCCCACTCGGTCGCTTGAGGGTTAAGGATCTTGAGTGAATTCGGACAGGTGAAAATGTCTTCTAAAGTCTGAAAGAATCAGGATGTCCCAAATAACGTCCCCGGGACAGAAAGGGAACCCTACACATTGATGTCTCAGGAATGGTCGGAGATGACCTTTAGGGAACATCAAGGGGACGTTAATTTGTTTGCTGGGTAGGCCCTAATGGGCCTCAGAGTGCGTATAGGGCTGACATCTCCTTCTATATGACTTTTCTCAAATAAATCGGAAATGTCAAAATACATTACAGATGTGCATGGTCTGACATAGCAAACCAAACGAGCACATGAAATCACGTGAAAGAGAAATCCCTTCATGACACTAATGGAAACAACTGCAGGTGTTAAAAAGCAAAGTGCAGACAGTATTTGATGTCAGATTTGAGTTTGATAGTAACCGCTGTAAAGGCTGATGAAATGTGAATGATGCTGACATAAATAGAGACATTAGAGAATCTACGAGAGTGTACCATCACACGCACGCACACACACACACACACAGCCTCGTTGCACTCTCCACACTTAATAATTTATCACCACTAAAATAAAAATGCCATCATCTCAAACACAGACTCAAACACAAAGATTATTTTCCTTAATATTTCCCCCCACACAGTCCATGAAGAAATAATTTCCACTAAAACATACAGATATAGCGTGAAGCAAACATTAAAAATGCTTCAAAAGTTACTGCGTTTTAGTGGCGCCACATTGTTACTCTGGATGTGTCCATCCAAACTCCGCATCCTGTAAGTTTTGTGAGTTTCAGTCGGTAAATTATTTAAGGCTTCGCTATCTGGGTTGGCCACTCATAGGCCAAAACAATTTAGGCTTCAGCTGTCTCTGGATTTGCTTAATACTGCACTCAGATCAGTTATCCCATAAAAGCCACCTGCAGTGTGTGCGGTCAGTACGCTTCCAACAACACACGAAACATCATCCTCTGCCTGAGGTTTTTTACTTCCATTTCAATTGTCAACCAGAGGGGCACCCCTTAAAGCACAGTCCTCTGCCAGTAATCTAAATGTTCTTTTTTATGATTTTAAATAATTATTTTTAAATTTACTGGTTCCACTCTTTTATCTGGATCCATCTCAGTATTTTATGATATCTCTTCAAGGTCAGGTTCAACTTTATTGCCAAGTTTCTTCATCATCACAGTTCACAATACTGCAGTTCACTACTTCTCAGGGAAAAATTCTGGTGACTTCACATCCCCATGTCCCAGCTGATTAGGGACACAGGTTTAGGCACACCTGTTTCGCATCTGCCTTCATTCTGATCACAGTCATGGGCAATAGGGATACTTTAGAAATTTCTCCTGGTAAGATAGAAAGAAAATTGCAAATTTATTATGCAATAATGAAGCCTTAGCAGAAGATGTTGGACACTGATAATAATAGACAGAATTTAAGAAAAAGAAATCTGTTACAGTTATGAATGTGACAAGCACAGACGAGAACACTGTTTTTCTTCTAAACCTAGGTTAAGAAATTCTGTAAGTATATTTATGCATAAAAGAAAGACTAAGGGGTAAATGTGAAGAGTAAATCCATAAAGGAACTATTGTAAATCTATTATCTGTAAGATGTATCAGAGACAGAAGAGAGACACTAAAGAATAGTGTAGCAGTGATGGAAAGGAGTGGAGTACCGTAAACCGGGGTGACAAGGGAAAATGCGCTGTTCATCTGTCTTTAACTGGCGTGCAAACTTTGGTGTGCTCTGTCTGTGTGCTGTGGCACAGTTGGACTGAGCTTTTTTTTTGTCTGTTATAAGGTTGGATTGTGTAATTAGTGTTTGTAATGTGTCTTGTCTCAAAGAAAAGGTTGTTATGCATATAAATGATGTATTGTCAGCATCTACATTTTTTGTTTCAAGCCACGTTTAATGTCCGGAACCCCTGTGAAAATTCAATCCAGGCCTGTTCATCCACACAGCCCCAGCAGCAGGGAGGAAGAAAGGCAGCCTAGAAATATGGTACAAACCAGTGTTATTAAAGCTGCATTTTTTTCCATTAGTTATTTCTTTTATTTCTTTATTATTTTTTGTGTTCAAATCAGTTCCATGTTCCTATCGTGCGCTATTTGCTGTGCACAGTGTGTACGTGTGCAGTGAACCCCCTTATGTAAGGTGTGTCTGAGTGCTGTGCTTGTAAAATACCACAAAGTCACTGTGCTAGACTTTAAACCTGCTTTGGATGGTCTAAAGCAGTGTTTCCCAATCCTGGTCCTCGGGACCCAAAGTACTGCACATTTTCCATTTATCCCTGAACTAATTAGAGCAGATCAGCTCAGTCAGCTGTTGAAAATGTGCAGTACTTTGGGTCTCAAAGACAAGGATTGGGAAACAGTGGTCTAAAGACTTTCCTGTGACACATGATAGGAACACATCAGTTTTGCACCTGACCACATATCATTTGTGGACGAACACACCGATGAGCGCAAGTACATTTGGTACTGAAAGAAAATGGGCGCCAGGCATGAAAATGACCATTGTCTCAGGTGCAAACTAGCAATAACACTCTGCATCACTGCGTGTGCCGCTTTGCACAAAACAGAAGGGCCCACAGAGCCCGTGTGAGGAGAGTAAAAATGCGTTTTCAATTTTTCATTCTCACAGAGCATTGTCATATGGTGATACATTATAAAACTACTTTTTCTATATCAACTTTCCCATGTAGGTTTGTGCCCTACTTCACTGTCTTCTTCTCACCAGTGACAGCAACATGTAGGAGTAGGATAATAGCAGCAGACTTTCTTGTGTTTTCGGCTTCGTTAGTGCCACTCTCACATGAGAAACCCCAACTTTAAGTGTGCATCCACTTCTTTAAAGTGCTTCTCTTTGGTCTGCAAAGCATCTCTCTTTCCAACACGGTCTGTTTCTCTCACGCAAAGAGCAGTAATATCTTTTTTTAAAAGGTATACTGGTGCTTTAATTGTTTTATTCACTATGGAGAGTTCATGCACACATACTGAACCCTGGTGAGTGTGTGCACATCTGTGATTGTCATTCAGCAGATTTCTTACTTGTGCAAAGCAACAAGCACTAACAAGCATAACCACTCGATACCAACAGAAGAACAAAACACAAAGCTGGTCTGTGCATCGCTGCTCACACACATGCAAAGTTTCACCTGCAGGCGACAGACAATGGGAGTCGTGGCTGAGGGAGGTTTTTCTGCAACATGCCAATCTCAGATAGAGTATTACTTCCCTTCTTGTACTTCTAAGCACAGTGCAAACACTTTAGCATGTAATTATCTGCAGCTGTAGCACACTTTAACAAATTTACTACAGTATGCATCTGCTACTGAGACACAGAAATGAAGTGGGAAGGATGAGGAACTGAGTGTGTAAGAAGAAGACAGCAGTGTAGAATAACAGAAAAAAGAGACGAAGTGGAGCACATTAGAAAATGTGACGTGCAGAGAAAGAGAGAAAAAGTTAGAGGACCGGAGAGAACACACAAAGAGACACAGACAAGTGCATTGGACAAGTGGATGGATTTCTTTTTCTTTCTTTTTTTATAAACATTGGCCACTGAAATTTGATGAGAGTGACAGACCTGGACCCAGAGTTATGCATGAAAGAAACAGAGAAAAAACTTGCATCTCTTGGACAAAGATTTGGAAGGAAAGATGTCAGAAGATGACTCAAAAATGAAAGAATGATGAAAGGACAGTAAAGGGGGAAAGAAAATTCTCACTCTCCAAAATATCAAAAATGTCCACAGTGGAGTGCCTTCACAGTAATTCTGGTACAGATCCGCATTGGGATTTGGTGCATGTTTTACACTAGATGCAAACCCAGTTCTACACTAGATGCAAACCCAGTTCTACATGTAGAAACCTGCTCACAGCTCCTGGTGTTCCCGAGCAGTCTCCCAGCCAAGAACAAATCAGGACCTACTCTGCTTCACTTCTGACAGGATCAGATGTGCACATAGCAGAATAGCTGTCACCAACACTGAGATACAAAACTCTCCAAAAAATTAAATATATATTATAATAGTTATTATATAGTTTCACACTAAAATCTTTAATATTTCAGCTACCTTTCTAAATCCTCCCATCCTGACCCACCTGCAAGAGATTATATATCGTCTTTGTTTTTATTTATGCTGAACTAGATTTTTTCCCCTTTATTTATTCATGAAAGTTGCCCTGAGAGCAAACTCTCTTTACAAGGTACATACTGATCACACTCATACAGCACAACCGCAGTGTGATATGTTGTCCACTGAGCAGCTCCACTGGAACAGTTGAGGATTAAAGATTTTGCTCAAGAGCAGCGTAATGGTGGCAATGAGTGTGGGATGATCAGTCTGTACAGTCTGGGAATTGAACTGGTAATTCATAGGTCAAAATCACATTTTTGTCATGAGAAACAACATTGTTCATTTGTACAGTTAAATAGAATAGAAAAAATCTACACTACTAAAGGAAGGAACCAGGTTTCTCTCTGCCGCTATACGTTTTGTCATGTGAATACCTACGGTTCTATAATTGCACAGACTGATAATTGACATACATGTGATGTGGCAGAGGACATTTTTAGCAGCGATTAACAACCCACTAATTACTTAATTACATATTTCTTTTTTCCCATGCTAAAAGTGGCTCCCACCATCTTGGGTTAACATCATTTCCGCTGATTGGCACACATGCATACCTCATCTCTCTGCATTGATCGCTATGAAATCCATCAATATCCACCAGAAAGTCAGGCCGTCCACGCTCCATTCATCAACAGAGAGCTTCGAAAGACTCCAACCATCAACTCTACAGGTATTTATGGCATTCTTTCACACAGAGGAAGGCATGATTTCAGAAGTTTACCTGCTGGGGCCTACATTTTGTCCATCCCAGGGATGTAACATGTAAGCTCAAACTATCAAACTTGGTCAAGAGGCTATGCGTTAGCCTTTTACCTGTCCAGCGGTAAAAGAGTACCGGCCTTGGCTGGGGAAGTAACCTGCGATGGACTGGAATCCTGTCCTGGGGGAGTTGTAGACTCTCATCTGCTTCACACTACAGAATATGGGGATAAGCACCAGCATCGATAGGCGTCAGGGCCTGTATTGGACTTACGTCTTTACTCTGTGATAGCTACATTTATGACCTCTTCCTTTCTGTCTTTTCCTTTCCTATTTTGTTCTTGTTATATTTGATTCACTTGGTCACTTTTGGAGTACTTTTGAAGACTTCTCATACGACTACTGTACAGCTGATATTCAGTTGTACACTTCATTCAAGCTTCAGAATGCTAATAAACTATCCACTTTACAGGACCGCATTAATGTTTTCAAGAACTAGACAGCTGAGAATTTTGTGGCGCTTCATACAAACAAAACTGAAGTTCTTTTTGTGCTTTACCCAGATTTGTGCTTACAGTGACTGAGAAACTCTGCTCTTTTTGAATCACTTATAAATGGTCTAAAATGTTGGTACAAAGTGACACCAATCTTGATTTCTCTACACTGGCTCTCCATGAACCTGACTTAAGTTCAAGATTTTGGTGATAACTTTCAGAGCTCTGCACTGTCAAATGCCTCCTTACTTTAGTGAACATTAACTTTCACAAAAAAATAAAATTAAAAAAACAGTGCTTTTGAGGTTGTGGGTCCTAAATTGTGGAATGCTCTCTCTCATTGGATTTAAGTTCAGTAGACCGTGTGGATACTTTTATCAAGAAGCTAAAGATCCACCTGTTCAGACTTGCCTTTGGTTAATTATATGTATTTTTATTGTGTTTTAGTCATTGTATTTATTGCCTTGGTTTTTGAGTGTAAAGTACAGTGGATGAGAGATGCCACAAAACTTCCAAATTCAGACAACATTAGCAAATTCAAAAAACACCTGCATCAATTTTACAACGGGTTGTTGCATCAAAAATGTCTTGCAAATTGAGAAAACACTTGAAGACACAGAGAACATAAACAAACATAACCTGCTGCACATGCAACAATATAATTTGATGACGCGTCTGCTGCAAATTCAGACACTGCACCCAAAAATACAGATGTGCTGCAAATATCCACAACAGAACAGAAGTCTTGACAACACAAAAAGAGCTTTCTTCCCGGAGGACTTTTACTGACAGACCGTTCAATGCATCATGAATAAAATAACAAAACGCAAAATGTTAACGTAAGAGTCAACCGGTCAATAAAGTCACCTTAATCTGTTCTGCCGACCAGGAATGTAATACAGGCCAATGATGATAGAGCACTATCATGCATGGAACGGCCCGTCAGTAAAAGTCCTCCGGGCAGAAATCTCTTTCGTGTTGTCAATACTTACGTTGTGTTGAGAACCACTCTTCACATTGCGGATATTTGCAGCCCATCTATGTTTTTGCGTGTTGTCTGAATTTGCAGCAGACACCTTATCAAATCAAATTGTTGCATGTGCTGTAGGCTATATTTGTTTGTGTTCTCTGTGTTTGCAAGTGCTTTCTCAATTTGCAAGATGCAAGTTTTATTTATTTATTTATTTGTGTTTTCTGCATTATCTCAATTTGGAAGTGCTATGGCATCTCTCAGCCACCAACGCACTTTGTGACAGCTGTTTTTATATAAATAGATTTTACTTACTTGATTTCTGCAGCAGGTCATGTACTACAGTGAGATTAGATTTCAGGACCACAGGCAGCTCCTGAGTGATTCCTCCTCCAGTACCAGAATATTAGATTCAGCACCACAGGCAGCTCTGTGATCCATTCCACAATCAGAAAATCGACTGAACATGTTGATTGATCATTTATTTAGCTCCACTTCATTCTCATCAGAGGGGCTTTAGCACAAACTGCTGGCTAATAAACACGACGTGGACCACAGAATACCATAATAACATCAAATCAAGTAGATCCAAACGCACAGAGCTGCACGAATCACTGAATGGATTACTAGAAGGGGGAAGACCCAACCACAAATATTAAATCTTTGAGAATATGCTATTAAATTTGATGTTTAAATTGCCTGTGTGAGTTTTTAAAATATGTAAGAAATCAGTTATTCTCACACACTGCAACCCGGCCTTGGATAAGTTGATTTGTAAAGGATGAAGTTAGTTCACTGAGGCGTGCTGAAACATCACGTGCACAGTCCTACGCAAAGAAACGCTACTACTTGTAATTTAAAAAAAAAAAGTAGCTGAAGCATTTAATTAAAATGTAAATGATCACAAGTCATTAGACATTTAAATTAAGTTAAATTAAGGGTAGGTCAACGTGCTGCCGTTCCGTTACGGATTTCAAAGAATTATTACTCACTTGCCACGGTGAGAAGCAGGAAAACAAAAACCCTTTTCACCGGGACTGCCATCGCTTCCTCCGCTCCAGTGCGGCGCACACGCGGAAACTTGCAGTGCTCCTCGCGCGATTTCTTCCTTCTTTGTGAAGTAAAGAGTGATTTAGAGCGGTGTCATTGCACAGGAATCCGCATGTCGGTGAGACTCGGAGGCATGGAGAGGAACGCGGTGCGCCAGAGCGCAGCGACTCCACCGCTGCTGCTGAAGCGACTGCGCGCAGGAGAAAACAGAATAGCGGTAATTCTTCGAAGGAGAGAAAAAGTATGGGTTGGGAAGCTCGTGGCTACACGCAAATTCTGTCATCGCTAAAGTGGCCAAAGTCCGAGATAAAAGATTTAAGCTCCCCCCGGTTTAAACATCACACCGCACTCGGCGGGCGTCAGTTTCACTCTGGACCCTTCCTGACGCACAAAGTTTGACACCTGTGAAAACAAACAGGGAGCGATAACAGCAAGTAATCCCTCAGGGGAGGCAGCTTATGTTCTCCAATCAAATGATCTAAATAAAAAATCGATTTAGGGATGCCCACAAGGGAGCAAAGCCCCAGTTATGAATAAAATAGCAAAAAGGGAGGAAATTTTAATTCTTTATATTTCATAATCTCTTAAAAGCAAATTTAAACCATTCAACCTAAAGACTAAAGCCGTGGAAGCGGTTGTTAAGGGGCAGGGTCAGAGTAGGTCTTGTTATCTGCGTTGGGCACATTGCGGCTTGTTTTGGAGAACTCTTCTCTCACTGTGGGATGGTGGGGTCACCCCCAGGATGTTATGTTTAGACAAACAGGAATTCTTCAAGTTGTCACAGTTTTCCAACTTACCATGAAATCATTTGGTCAATGTTATGTTTGATTGATTCTAACCACAGTGAGGAAAAGTCAAGTCAACAGGACTGGACTATGAAGCTGGAAGAAAACCAGTGTCTTGCTCAATGATAGTTCGGCAGCACAGATATAGAGAAGCAGATCCACATAATTGCAAAGCTGCCACCTGCTTAAACGAAGAGTTGTGCATCTGGTTTGATGTGTTGTGAAGTCACCATTCACTGTCTGTTCATTACACTCAAAGCTGTACAAGTTAAAATCTATATCCGGAGTCTGCTTCCCTCAGGACAGACTCAGATGAGATGAGATGAATGGCCATTCATCTCACTCGCCAATCGGTCGCAAGCCCAGTGAGATACCGGCTTTAGCATCCATGTCTCACAACCGTACAGTAAGGCAGGAAGCACCAAAACCCAGAAGACTTGGACCTTTGTCTAGTTGCATCCAGCAAAGATATCGCCATCACCAAACACCTCTGACCAGCAACCTCATGGCTCCATAACCTCTTCCCAGGTGTTTTTCTATCTCAAAGGCCAAAGACCCAGAGATAAGAGCATCATTGCTGAGATAAGTGAATGTCTCTACAAGTTTGACACTTTCACTACATACAGATACACACCTGATGTCTAACCTTAGTCTTGATCCAGGACAATCCCAAACCCAAGGTATATGAGTCCTTTAAAAGAAGTGGATGATGGATTACAATGAAGTTCTATAAAGAAATGATCATCGGTCAAGGAACAGTTGAGAGAAGTTTCCTTTTATGTCATTCTTTACTATTCTCACCTTTCAACATCAGAAAGATCTATTTTGGACAAACAGAGTCCTAACTGCCTTTCACTGCCATTCTGTAGAAATAATGGCAAAGATATGTGCTCTCTGAATGGGCTTTCAAGTTTTGTCTTGGGTTTTTTTTTTTTTTCACTTTTAAGTGAAATGAATTATTTAGTTGAATGATTGAAATTTTGAAGATTAAAAAATGATGTTGACTGGAGGCCTTCAAAGTGTTGAGGGACTTTTGATTGCTCACCACTTTGGACATGTGAAGAGCTCTGATGGTGAGATGATGCACAAACCAAGAAAAATCTGAATACTGCACATAGTGTGAAATGACTGCTGTGTTCAACATGTGCAGCCACTCTCACCTGAACATTGGCTTCAGTGAAGCCCACCAGTGGTTCATATATTCATGCACTCACACCATAAAATTAACCCCTGATCACAGCGCCAAATGAAACCTAATGGCATTAAAGCAGTGCCCATTAAAGCCACACTTTAGCAACACACAGGCATCCCCCCTCCCAAAGTCCCTGCCTGTCTCACCTAATGAACATTATCTCTGCATTCTAAAAGCAATGCTGAAGAGCAGAGGGGAGCCTAACGTAATCAGAGCTAGAGCTCGCTGTGGCCTCTTCTGGGACCGTGAGGCTCAGAGAAGAGCCAGCGAGCAAAGGCACACAAACTGGTTAAAATCTATGAACCATTTCAGCCCCTGTTCAGTTACAGCATACAATAGAAGTGAGCACGCCCCTGTGCAATATCATTTAAATGTCAAATAATTCAAACGTATCACCTCTCAATAACTGCATTATGTCTAAGTTGACTTGCAGTGATTCCTCTGAATAAATCCAAAACATACTGAAAAAATATACTGAAAATACAGGCCCCAAAGTAGAAACTCTATGCATCAAAGGTCAGTACAAGTATGCATAAGCGTTAATATAACACATCTACATCTTCACTTTTGCAGCCAGTTTTCCTCAGACAAGCCAGGGAATGGATACCAGAACATTTCAAAGTCACTGAATATGTCTTGGATTTCATTTAATCACTCAGTCACAAGCAGTAAACAGTATGGAAGTGTAAGGTAACTAACTGTGTTTGGAGAAGGCTCACTTCAAAAACAGTGATAGAAAATGAAACAGACTCGTGAGGGAAGCTTCCAAGGCACAGGTGACAACAAAGACATACACACATCTGTTGGATACACAAACACAGTCACATGGTTTCATAACTATATATATTTATTGAAAAAAAAAGGTCGATATTCACATAAAACATTTACAATTTACAGTTACATTATTAAGTAAATCATTCACAACCACACATCCTTAATCCCAATCTTTTATCCAAACCCATAAAAAATAATTAGTTATAAGGGGTGAACCCCCTAAATTTCTTATATTTGTCAGGTTTGTTTGTTGTAATTGTGTGCCATTTAAGTTTATTCATAACTATTGTGTTGACATGGAAAACGTGACCAAAAATTGCACCTTGATTTAAATGAACATGGTATTTTCATCCAAGAAAACAGACTAAATTTAGGCTCCAGTCTCCCATGTGCCTTCTGGTAAACTGTCGCTGAAATTTCACATCTTTTTAATAAAAATCCTTCTCTGTGCCACTGCACCATGAAGCTGTACAACCGACGATGGAAGAGACAAAAGATGTACTCTACAGAGTTTCTCCAGTCACAGAAGGCAACTCCTTCAGAGTTGATGTGTCTTGGTGGCTTCCCTCACTAGTCTCCTTCTTGCACAGTTATTTTGTTTTTGAGAACTGCCTACACTCTAGACAGGTTTACCATACAGTACCATACTATTTGTATTGCTTAATGATTGATGTAAATGAAGTCTAAGACATATTCAGTAACTTCTAAATGTTCATGTATCCATCCCCGGACTTGTCTAAAGAAAATTTGCTGTAAAAGTGATGATTTGCATGAACAATAATTCATAAATTTAGTTTGTCCAATTACATACGGCCTCTGAAAATGGAGGGACTGTGTGTAAAAATGCCTATAATCCCTAAATGGTTAATGTAATGTTTTGTTCAATCCCTTGAGCTGAACTTCTGCACTCCAAGCACATCTTGACTGTTTCATTTCAACTCCATTGTAGTGGTGCACAAATGGTGATGTAGAATTGTGTGATTGTCCCAAAACTTATATGACTGCCTATAGACCCTATAGAGAGGTGGCAGATTAACAGAAAACCTGAGTCAATGAGTGGAGAAATTTTGTGAATCATATGCTACGGTCTTTTCCATCACCAGATCCCAACTCATTGACGTGTTTGACAGCTTTCTCCACCACCATCATCATCAAAACACCAAAAAGGGACGGTCTCTTAGCAAGGTGATGGGCCACCAACACCTTACTAAGAGACTTTTTGATCATTTTCCTTTCATTTGTCATCTGTCAGTATGATGCAAAACAGCATTTCATGTGGACCCTGTCCTGGTAGGCCACCAGCTGAAGCGCGTAGCTGGCGTAGAAATACGATTTCGCTCCCACCACCAGCGGACTACTTTTTCTTTGCAGATTCTGGTAGCCAAAGACATGTAGAACCACATATTAAAAGTTCTCCACGTGAACTTCTGCAGTATTTTTGTACGAGGCCTTTAAATTTCCAGAGTTGGAACTTCCAAAAATCGTCCAGTTATAAATTAAGAAGGCTTTATTTGCAATTTATCGAGTACTTTATTGGAAAACTTTGCTAAAAACATGCAAATGAAATGTATATCTACCTATTTACAGTGAAAACAACTGCCAAAGTTGATGACCGGGGGGGTCACAGGCCCCAGGTCAACCCTGAGCTGAACCTACCAGCTGATGAGTTTAAAACATCAGACAAACACTATGGGTGAGCGTATGCACCTGACTCTAGTACCGGTACTGCATATTTTAAAATAAACCAACAGCTGAAATTCAAATACAGAAGCAGAATAGGCCTAGGCCTAACTCTCCTGGAATTATGGATGAATAAGTGCAAAAAGACTAACTTCGTACTTGAACGTGTAAGATCGCGTACCCAACTAACTTCAAAGCCAAAGATGAAACTCACGGTACCAAGAATTTTCAATACAACAAGAACTCATTCATCACTATCATCCTCACTATCGTCACCTAGATCATCAACAACATCCTCCTCCTCCTCAGCAGTTGTAACCCTGTTTTCACAGTGAGTGCATTTGCACAGGTCTGTGCATTTCAGTTCAGCCTTCAGACAAGAACAACGACCCTTCGAACATTTTCCAGCTTTGCAACCACAAGAAGCAAGCTCGAGCAGGGCTTTAGGTGCAGACGGTTGGCTCATCCACTTGATTGACAGTTCCTCTTTGCTTACCACCCAGCCATGATTGCCAGGGTCTGGTGCGCGAATGAACGGATCAAG
>OMMV01076988.1:0-10580 GCA_900302635.1 Chatrabus melanurus
AATGAATTCTGTCTTTACGGAGCAGTCCACTTTCCCTCAGCCATATGGACGTGTTCCAGGAGGCACTGACCTTCCACGGAATGTTTGCCTTCCAGCACCTCCAGGACTCGCTGAGATGCTGCAGGATCGTCCTCGCTTTGTTCTGCTTGATGCCCTCAGGCATCATATCCAAGATGTCATGCATCACAGCAGCACGCAACTCCAGGTCAAAGTGAGATTCCACACGCTGTTTGGTCACAGTCTTAGCCACACCCTTGGAGTGACGTCCTGTTAAAAAAAAAAAAATTGTTTTGATGTTCCAACATAAACATGTTGGTTACATTTTGGTTTAAATTACAGCACAAAGTAGAACAACATGAAAAGGTCCGTTATGCACACCTTCAAACTGCCTGGCCAGCAGATTTCCCAGCCACCGTTCCAGCAATGGAGTGATGCCCCGCATGAAGAACAGCCACACTCTCCAGCCGGGACCCCAGAAGCCACAACCAGGACCCTTGCCCACAGGACCCTGATCAATTACAGACAAAACGCCTAAAAAATTAAATTTATTCCCATGTGCCAAGCCAGTATTAATCTGATAGGCACCTGAACATGTCAACACATATTATTACTGGTAGAGCAACTAGACAAAGACTGTACTTACAGTATTGAACCGGTAATAGATGAGATGCTTTAGGTCTTTGCACATCCGGATTTGTCTCATCAACTTGTACTTGTAGCGATACATGCCGGTCAGCTGGCCAACATGAGCAAAGATGTACTGCAGCCCATCAGACAACTGCAACAGAGATCAATTTCTGAGATTACGTGTGTGAAGCAACTGTGTAGAATAATTTTACAAGCTGGATTTCAAGAAACGTTCAAACAGCATGATGACTGACACCAAAAACAAAGGACAGCCGTTATATTCAACTTGTCAAAAAATAGAATGTTATTACAATGCAATTCAAACTCAGTTTAACAAAAAGTAAAACACACACACTGTTAAATTGATAGTTACATAAGAATGTTGGCCAGTTCAAAGAAAAAAAAGTGACACATAAGTAATTCTTTTTCATTTAGTTGGGGGTAATAGTCAGATAACGTCTGTGGAATCATTTTCCTGACTTGCTGAGGCTGCTGAAAGTGGGCATTCAGCAGGAAAATGAAGAACACTGGTATAATTAGCTGGATTATTGATGAGACGTAGTTTAAAATGTTCTGAATTACTAACCTGAAATGCATCAACATTTCCCAGCCGGTACTGAACGTGGCTGTCCACCACCAGCTTGCTGAGACGTAACACTTCTCTGCACAAGTGGAACGCGTTGCCAAATCTGGACTTTTTACGCTCCTAAAAACATGGAAAAACCCAAATTAACACTGGTTAAAGACAGTACAGTTAGTTTCAGCACAACAGAGCCCATATTCTTCCAACATAAAATAACAATTTCAGAGTTTTGTTTTTTTTTTGCTTAATCACAAAAATCATGGACTTGCTAAATGAAATCAAATTTATAAATATTTAAAACCTGACTTTTTTTCTCCATGAGTAAATCAACACAATAATAATATATTCGATAAAATCATTGAACAAACATTTATGGATTACTTTAAGGCATTTCACACAATGACACAAAGCCCGAGTAACAGTCAGGTGTGGCAGAGTCACACTCAAACCTTAAAGGTGCACGGTAACATAAGCAGGTGTGGTTTTAGACCGGTGTTGGATTTCCTTTACCTTTGTGGTGAGGGTCTTGACAGGCTTCAGGTTGAAGTTGTAGTCCAGATGCAAGTAGTTGAGGTTTTTTCGGTGGATAAGCAGATTGAGCATGTTGTAGCCCTGCCGACAAACCTGCAGGCCCACCTCCACCCAGTCCAGCTTGGTAGACTGAAAGAACTTGGTGGCCTTGAAGGAACGAAACAGATACCTAGAAGACGGAGGGAAATCTTTTTCAAAAGGGGTAGTTGATGGGTATAAACTGTTCTGACGCGGGAAGATGAACCAATAGGACAATAAAACCAAATATCGACAGATGCTCACCTCTTCTTCTGGGCCTTGGGTGGTCTGTGTTTCAGAGCGTTGAGTACGTAGTACTTCAGCAATTTCTGGTATGACACACGCACTTTCACAGGCTGTCCTGCAGGGCAGTGCTCGCGATACCTATGAAAAATAAACATCTCCACCTTAGATTTGTTTTGTAAATACCCACTGAGAACCTGCGTGCACATACGAGGACACTGTTGCTTCAAAAAAAAAACTACTTCGTGGTCAAAGAGGATGCTTAGTTTTTATACCTATCAGGTCCTACTAATCCCAAATAGCTAGGAGAAATAAAAATCACATACAAAAAATCAAAGTTCAGAACGTAGGATGTTGAGACAAAAGAATCAAATTGCACAACCCTAAATTATCCCACATTACCAGAAGTTGGTTTACTCACCAGTTCTTTATCAGAGGGATGTCAATAGCACGCCTTGTCCTGCCAGATCGCAGGTTGAATGGTCTCGGCGCCCACAGCAGGGCGATGCCATTGGCTGTGTTGTCCGTGTAGAGCGGCGTCTCCTTAAGGAACGGCTCCACGTAGTCGGGAAGCTCAAACTCTTCATCATCATCAGGCAGAGGCTCTTGACTCTGAACAGGCAGAGGAAATAAGAATCTAAGGGTGAGCAATGACATGTTAAAAACAAAAAAGTTTAATTTTAAAAAGGCCTCACACCAATTCTGCTCAAATCTGAGCTGAGTCAACTTTATGGCCAATGACAGGTGATATCTGAATGATGCAGCACAAACTGCAAAAAGCAGCCAGTGATAAAAGAACCCCCATTCATTTTAATATTCCTCCAGTTCTTACGCACAGGCAAGCAGACCAATGCAAGTGCGCCTTTGTAAGAGGAACGGTCTCAAAATGTCACACTCTGAACTCGTTACAAGACAAACATTGCTTTCCACATGAAAGCTGGACCATCAGCCACACTTACCTTAACCGAATGTCTGTGAGAAATGGGGTTGATCAGTGGGTCAAAGTAGAACGCTGGCAGATCTGGATCCTCTGTCTTGATAAAAACCACATTGGGTGTGTGGTACCTGCAGACAGAATGTCAGAACCATCCATTCATTTCTTACAGCCAATATGAGAGAACTCTTATTTTCTTATACTGAGCTATGTGCCAAACTAACATGACTGATTTTCCAAACACATCTCATTATATTAGTTTCTGAATTGTCGAACTTAAAAGTACAAAATGTGTGAAGGAAGAAAATTTCTTTATGTACTGATCATTTCACTGTTGTGCGCAGGAGAGAATATATGACATAATTCAGCTAAACTCTTCACACAATAACTGTTGAGTCGGATTAGTTCATTTTACAGTGTTTAGTTCACTGAGAATCAATAACAAGAAATCTGCAGTTTTAAAGTGTATAAGGTGACTGACTAATTACTGACCAGGTGAGGTGGACGTGATGCGGCAAGTTGTTGTAAAGGTAGGGGAAGGCAATTTTGTACTCTGTCCTGATAGGCTGTCGAATGATGATCTTGTTGATGTCATTGAACTCATTCCAGTCTTCATCCCTGTGGGAGAGAGAGAGAGAGAGAGAGGGAGAGAGGGAGAGAGAGGGAGGGAGGGAGGGAGAAAGAGATTAATGCACAAAACACCAAACATATACAACTGTAAAAGGCAGATAAACTATTGGCAGATATTTATCACTATTTCAATTACCATACTGTAACTGTCTGCTCTGATTGCCAATTAAAATTGCAAAATGTGCTGGCAGGGCCCCTGAGGAGGACGAGACAAAGATCTCCCAGCTTTCCACTCTGATGGCCGGAGGAATACATATGGGGGGGAGAACCAAAAACAGACCTGCAAGCAGTGGTGGGCCATTAGGGCCAGCAAGCCCTTCTGTTCTGGCCTAGATAATGGACAGTATCAGAAAATGTATTTTCATAATTTAACATTTTCATTGATGTTACATGTATTTTACAAAAAAAATTTTCAATAATTTATTTATTGACGTGCATTTCTTGCAATGAAACGATTTCACTGCTACTGTCCTGAGCTGTGCTGCTTCCAGATCAGCTCATACAGCTATAACAGCGCTTCATTTTATCCAATCAGATTTCTTCCTGCTGTCTCCAGGAGAAAAATCTTCTCTCAGGCCTTCAGAATTTTGAGTGAATCCCTCTGCTGGTTAAAACAAATGGGGACAGTGTTGTGGCTTGTCACATTCTTTAAGCAATCACATTTTGACTTTGCTATGTTGGGAGTATTCTTTGAAACAGCGTAGACTTCTCGCTGGTTTGCAGCAACGTCAGCATTGTGGGGTGATCATAGCGATGAAAAAAAGACAAGCTAGTCTTTACAGTCTATGCTCTTTACTGCCAGCAGCAAAAAATGATGTCCACTCTAGTCTTTTCCCCCCCTCAATTCTATGGAGGTGATCGGCGAGCCAGTTAGCCAACTAACATTTTAGGTGCTGTGTTTTTTTTTTGGGGTTAAATTTTTAGTTAGCTTTGCTTTTAATGCACAATGGTTGCAGAAACAGATTTAGTGGCAGATTTGCTTGGGGGGGGGGGCCCTTTTTCAAAAAGGACCTTCCAGGAAAAGCTGGACATTGTGAGGAAGGCTCATCTCCGCAAGGGAAAGGATTTGTGCGGCACTTTCAATCCAGCTGCTACGTTTGACAAAATTGTATTTTTTAAACTTAAAATCTAAGTACCTATTCATCGCCTGGATAAGTAATCGTATTGGTTCAAAAATTGAGAGAGGGAGATGGCAAAAGAGACTTACTGGAGATTGATGTCCCTGACTAGGGGCTCAAACTTTGGTCCTCCGGGGATGGCCATATTCAAAGCCTTGGAAGTGAAGAAGGCCTTGAGGTCAAACAGATAGAAGTAATTGAAATCCACCAGATCAGTCAACAGCTGGTTGGCGAGGCGATACAGCGTGGACATCATTGGAAGCGTGAATTGCCAGCGACGGTAGGTGGTGCCATTTACAAACCTTAAGATAACACAAATGTATTAGAGTGTGAGTTTCTTTTTCCTATAAATATGTAAATGCAGAATAAACGCCTTGGTATAATAAACAAGGTAAAGGTTTCTACTTGGCAGTGTCTCTGAGGGGCTGGTGCTCATAAAACCATTCTGCAACTGAAGAATCCTCCTCAGGGTCCAGCTCCATCTGGATGGCCTCCAGTGGTTCCACATCAAGGATGTTATCAGCGTAGTCCAGCGGCGGCTCCTCATCATCAAACGGCGGAAAACGCATGCGTTTGAAGTGCCGGCGGTCACGTTTTTCTCGACGCATCATGATCCACATGGTACTAGCGGGAGGAAAAGGAGCACAAGTTATCTAAATAAGTCTAAGACATGCTTACTTTAATTGACACTGAACTCTCTCTTACCCCCATTGAGCAATGTAAACTGGTTCTATAACCCAAGGAATTTCATTGACAAAGGAAATAGCTCCAGTGATGTGGTAGAGCACGGGCACATCTCGAATCTGCTCCCATGGCATAGGCATGTTCTCCAGAAGTTTCAGCACTGCATGAGGCATGTACTTGAGGGCACTGTTGAACAAAAATTAAAAGATACAAGATAAGACAGGGCCGTGGTGGTGATGTTTTCACATAGGGAGTGAGCACACATCTAAAGTCGGTTATAAAACAAAACTCCGCAGACCAAGGAAATACATTTGTAGCTTCAATTTACATACTAATTGAATAGGACATTTGTAAACATTAAATAGGAAAGTTCAATTACCCAAGGTACACCCTCTTGTCATGGCGAAACTTTCTATTGGTCATGTCTCCATGGTCTCTGATGATCTTGCGGACATGTTCAGGTGGCATGTCTTCCTTCTGAGCATCCACAAAACCAAACTTTCTCTTTTCTGAGTAGCGTTTTGCCTGCAACTGCTGCCATTTCCTCGCTGCATAGGTTGATATACAGTGACAAAGAATTACAAAATATGTTCAAACAACAGTAAACTAATAATAACAAAAACTACAACAACAGCATCATGTGCATGCTGCATTGAATGAAATCGTGGCATACCTTTTTCTTGCAGTTTTTCCTCAGACATGTAGTCTGGCACCGGTGTAGGAGGGGGGACACCTGGTGGCAACCCTGCAGGGATGCCTCTGAAGGGAAAGGTAGCCGCCATGGCACCTCACAACTGAAATAAAATACAAACCAAGGAATGAACTAACTGATCGTTTCATCCATCTAGACTAGTTTTCCTTACCACTGTCGCCAATGTACTTTTGTCACGGGATGGTAAGGTCGAGACCGTACTCATGTATTGTGCTTTGAATTCGATTTTTGATTTGATTTATTTCAATTCAAGATGGCACCAGCATCTTATACATATAGAAAACAAATAGACATGAATTAATATACATAATAATATAAATCTACCATCTCGAATCATGAATAACACAGGAAAGTGCTAGCACTTGTTTCCAGTGTGGTCCATTTGAAAGTGACAAGATAGTGGGCAGATTGTGATTACATGGACAGTTTAAAAATTTGTAACCAGTTCATAAAATCTATAATAGCTTTAAAAAATATCACAGTAATACTAAAAAAAAGAAGTCAAAAGTGAAAAAAAAGTGAAAAATAAATATGTACATTAGTAATACACAATTTTTTTTTCTGACAAATGTCTATTCCTAAAATATTGCTTGACACCTTGTTTAATGCCATATTTACTTGGAAGATATTTGAGTGAGTTGGGAAATGGGAATATCATTCCAGATTTTCGGACCATGATAACTAAAATTAAAAAGTGACCTATATTATGATTTAGGACTATATAAATGAATAGAATTGTCTGAGGTTTTTGGTATCGGCTCTTACAGACAAACACATTCTGAACCATTGTAGATACAATAAAGCGAGTTAATTCAGCTTAATCATGCTAGATTTGCCCAATACTACAATATTCATCTCATCATAAAATTAAAGCATTTGCATTATTAAATAAATGAAACATTGAAATGGATGCCATAGCCATTTGATAATCAATAGATCACATAGTAAATTATAGTGTGCTTCTCAAATATTAACCCATGTCGATTTTGTTTGTTTTTTTCCTTTGTTTTTTTTGCTTGTAGTCGTCACTGAACAAATCTGATTGATTGATTTGATTTTGGCAATAAAAGTTATGTACATAAAATACATAAACATTGCTGAGGATAGCACAAAAAGCAGATACAACTTATTTCCATTGTGGTCTTCAGGATAAAAAAATGTAACAATCAGTAAAAAGGCATAATAAATGACTGACTAATAACAGAAAGATTACAAAAATAAAGAAAACAAAAATGTATATATAACAAAATAAGGCTAATAATGCACAAAATTATTTTGATCATTGACAAAAATTTGTTACAAAGAATATTTTAACAACTTTCTTAAAATAATCTTTAGCCCCTAACAATCTGGTAGAAACATTTAAATCATTTAACTTTCGCACTGTTGTTAGACAAAGTAATCTATTAGTCTATCGGTTACGAAATGCAATATAACATTTTATAATGCAATGAAAAAAACTGCCGTCCGATTTTAAACAAGCTGGCGACAATTAAACAACAAAAAAACATCCTGATTAACTAAATGTTAATGCGGTCATAGCTAACTAGCGAGCTAATGCTAATCTAACGACGTCGCTTCCACAAAAGCGTCCAAACTTCAGCATTAGCTGAAGTAATGTACTAGATTCTCTGGTCGTGGTTTTGATGCAACAAAAGCAAGTGATGAATTTAACGGATTTCATTGAGAATAAGTGAAAGCACAAGCTTTTAAGCGTTGTTAACGTCGCTGCCGATTAGGCCGAACGTAGAAGAAACGTTTTTGCTAGCTGGCGGCTAAAACGGCATAGCAGCTAAGTGCTAACTACAGCAAACAAAGAAATTAAATCTATGCAGCACGCACCTTGCTACCTTCACTCCCGAGGCAACTTGAGAAGGTTGCAAACAATCTTGTTCCACACAAAAATGTATTATTGACTTTAAAAGCGCATCACCCAAAAAACTCGACAGCGGCCTCCTCACAACACGATGTGTTCTTCTTCTTCTTCTTCTTCCGTAAGGTTTTACGGCAGCGACTATACACGGAGTTGCATTACTGCCATCTACTGGATTCAGCCCGATTCACCATGTCCCAGATTTTCTTAAGGACTCGTCCAGTTCTCCCCCAAAAACTCAAACAAGTGCCGTCTTCTTTGTTCACTTCCAGAAAAGTCCAGAATACTTTTGAGCCGTGTTCCTGAGAATCCTCCCTGTAATCCTGCTACCATTTCCTGTCTTTTTGCTCAGTACTACCTGCGTGTTGCGAACACATGTTCTGCTGTTTCTGAGAAATCACAAAGACCAGATTAATGTGAAGCATTCTGGGTCCTATTCTTTGTCCTGTCATTATTACCCCCCTCTCTTCTATTTTTGCAGAGACATTTCATGATTTCAGTCTTGTTCCAAATAGAACACAGATGTGTTCCCTTCACCTGCTGATCCCAATGATGCTGCCACTCTTGCGAATTTGTTCCAAACATTTTCCTTTCCCTCTGATTTTAACAGCTTTACATTAAAAATGGACTGCATTTCTATAGTGTGTTTCCATCCGATGCAAATGCTCAAAGCGCTTTGCAATGATGCATCACACTCACACAAACACACACACACTGATGTCGGCGTGCTGCCATGCAAGGCGCTCAACTGCACACCAGGAGCAACTTGGGGATTCAGGACCTTGCTCAAGGGACCTTAGTGATTTTCCTGTCTGTTAGGGAATCAAACCGAGGATCCTCTGGGCTTGATCCCGTTGCTTCAACCCACCTCCTCACAAAGCATTGCTTCCTCATTGCTTGTTTTGCAAGTGTGTCCACTCTGTCATTACCCACAATGCCTGCACGTGCTGGAATCCACATGAACATGAAGTCAATACCTTCTTGTATGATTCTTGACTGTCTCCCATTACTGATTTTTGATACCCGATTGTCTATGATTTCTGCACAAAATAAATTAAAACAAAAAAAAATCAGATACCCAATCAGGGCCTGAAATCAGGTGTAATTGGTGGTAAAAGTAGCGTTGTAGAACATTGTGAGCAATCGGGAACATTTTAAACATGTTAAAAAAATTGTGATATCTGGATAAATTGTGATTTTAAAAAAGTGAATAATCAGACTTATTTGCAGCAGATCGGGGGTAATCTTGTGTGAAAGTAGGTGAAAGTGGACAACAGAGTACAAAATGCAGTAATCGGGCCAGATTCTCCCCTGCAACATGAAACCCATGAAAAGCATGTCGCGCTCTTCAACAGAAAACATTTTTGAGATTTTAACGGATACATTTTAGCTTTTTGGAAAAGTGTGGGGAAAAACACGGTAAGAGGAAGTAGCATTTTGTCAATGGACTGGCACAAGGGCAAAAAAATAAAAAAAATTGTATAATGGGAATCGTACGTATTTGGGCAATAATCGGTTACAATCGTATGTAATCAAATATAAAACAGTGGGTAATACGCCTTGTGATGGACTGGCGGCCTGTCCAGGGTGTACCCCGCCTCTCGCCCAATGACCGCTGGGATAGGCTCCAGCACCCCCGTCACCCTTAATTGGAGTAAGCTGGTTCAGAAAATGAATGACTAGTAGGTAATAGTAAGAACTGCGATTACATCCGAATTTTGGCTGCGATTTAAAAAAAAAAAATTGGGCCCAATTTCCTGAATTTTGTAATTCGGATGGAAATCAGGGCCAAAAATCGGTAATGGGAGACAGCCCTTAGAAGTACCTCACATAACAGATCCTAGTAATAATTACTAGATGCAGATGACTTGATATTAGTCAGAGCACACTGTAAACCCCAATAAGTAAGCAGAACTCAAAAAATTTGAGGCAATCAATTGCCACAAAATTTTTAAGTTTATAAACTTTTATAAAAATTTTATTGTGTCTAAATTAAAAGGGTTCTCTGGCGGATTTGCAATTTCCCCAATTGAGTCTCTGTTAAAAGACAACATTCAGCTTGAATTCTTTACAAAGCGACTTTATAAGATATTTTGCAGCCTCAATACAGACAATTCTGACAAAGTTAAAGGCAGATGGGAATCTGATCTGGGTACTACAATAGATCCAGAGACCTGGAATACTCTGTGTAACCAGTGCACGCGATACAGATTTTATGACAGTTGTTACAGACAATACCATTTCTCGGCTGTAGGGGGACCCCGTGAGCAAAGACTACATTGTGTTGCTTTTAAGTTATGCTTACTTAATCCGCAAAACTTGTTCAAATTAATCAATAAATATCAGTATTATAAACTCAAAATGACAGAAAATGTTCCAGAAACTCAAAATATTTAAGTTAGTAGAATTTTTTTCTATTATTGAGTTTTCAGAACTTAATCTTAATTTTGAACATTCTGGTTTACAGTGCAGAATGCTTTATATAGGAAAGTGCAGAAACTAATGGTTTATATAACTTGGCTTGTTCAGTCCATTCCAGGACTGCATACAATTCAACAGCATAGACTTTATGGAAACCTGATATCCTTTTACATATCCTCTTTTTATTTTCAATTCTGTGATCTTAA
>OMMV01076995.1:0-11595 GCA_900302635.1 Chatrabus melanurus
ATTACATTATTTATTATGCTGATTCTTGGGGTAGATGGGGGGGGGAACAGCAGCTCTGTGGGCGGGCACAGGTGTGCAGGGGAATTATATTATTAATGTTAACAGCTTTGTGTTCTTGGAACACTGAATTGATGTTATGTTATGTTGGACGTATTTTTCGAATATAATAAGGGATGGCTTATAATTGGTGAGTTTACATTCATGAATATAGAATTTAGCGGCAATAAGATCAGATTACTCATAGAGTACTGATTAGTTTTTCCCACGGGTGCTGTAAATATTGCACGTCTCACTTGCGGCCCTCTTGGGTGGGGCGCACGTTTACTTTGCGGCGTGGCTGTTCGCTGAGAAGTCGTAGAATCTGTTGGACATGTCCAACATCCGGCGTACATGCTTACGTGCTGTCTGTGGCCTCGATATTTCGCACATCGGCCATGCGTGGTACGTGTGTTTCTGCACACGTTTTGGACGCAGAGGAGCCCGTACGGCCGGTTGTGACCGAGGCTCAAGTCAAGATACATAAGTTCATCCTACCATTGCTGCTCATCACTTGAAGACAAAGTCTGTCATCTTTTTGTTCTGTATAAAGATTTCAATGACATGGTCATGCTCTTCAATTCTCAGTAAATCCACCACCAAATCTGTTTCTTCTCCTCTGTCACCCATTACTGATTAATAAGTAGAGTGAAGTAAAAACTTTCCAAAGAGAAAAAAACCCTCCCCACTACAACTACAATCTAAATGGCAACAATATTGATCACAGAGCTCTAGTTTAGTTAGCTTTAGAGTCAGTTAAAAAAAAAAAAAAGATTACTTTTTTGTTAGCTACAATATTCTGTTCGTAGTCAGTTTGTATTAGGTTCTGTTAGCTTTATATTCTGTATGTTTTCAGTTAGTTTTGCATTCTGTTAGCTTTCGGTTCACCTTTATTCAGTTAACTTTATGTTCATTTAGTTTTAGACTCAGTATAAGATTGAGTAAACTGTCAGTTAATTTTGTGTTCACTTATGTTCAGTTTGCTTTAGATTCAGTTCGATTTATTTTCCCTAACTTTTCCCTTACTTTTATAATAATTTCATGGGCACCATGGTGGTGTGGTTGTTGGCACTGTCACCTCACAGCAAGAAGGTAGTGCATCTGGTTCAACAAAAGGCCCTTTTTGTGTGGACTTGGTGTGTTCGCCTCTTGTCTTTGTAGGTTTCCTACGGCCACTCCTGTTTCGTCCCACCATCAAAACATGCATGGTGGATTCATCTCTCAGCAGGGGTTGGTGGCAGAATTGGCTCTACAGGCATTGTAAAAACGTTCAACCAGTTCAAAACCACATGAAGAGGAAGTCTGGTGTGGTACTAAGACGTTATCCCATCGGGATGCAGCCAGTATACAACTGAGAGTACTTGCTCCTCTATGTGATCTCTGTTCTCAATTCTGTTTAAGATCATGAATGTAGGATCAGTTTAGGAAAGAAAAGAAAACGTTAAATTGCTCCATGATGTCCCTTGTTTCAGCATTAAAAACAAAATAATGGCAAAATTCCTGTGCCCTGAAAGCATGCAAATTCCACCTGTGTTGTCATTAACCTGTATTTGTTTGCCGTGTCAGGCATTGTGGCATTGCAGGCTGCCAATATGTAGACCTGGGTTTGAATCCCGCTCATGCTACCTGCCTGTGTCCTTGGATAAGACACTTTATCTGCATTCTCTCAGTCCACCCAGCTGTAAATTTCCAAGCAGCTTTTACAAGCAAGCGTCTAATAATGGTTTAATGCTTTTTCCTTTGTCTAACAATGCAACAAATTAATCTGTGTTGCATTGACAAAAACTGTACTTACTAAAGATAAAATGAGTAACTAGCTCTGGAGCTGCTAAAGGGGCTTCAGAAAAGGGAGCGCTCACGGTCAGAGTGGGGACACTTTGGTATGGGGGCACGCTTGCAGCCTGCAGGAAAACTCTGGCAACAGTGACTTTCAGTCTACTTTAGTGATGAAAAACTGTAATCCAAAAAATAATCCCCATTTTTGCAAAAGGCATCAGTAATGAGATTGCCTTAAGTATTATGTGCAGATTATGTATTTTTTTAATGTCCTGTATTATGTTATCCGATTACCTGTAATCTCACTTATATTTTAGTAACCAATTAATATATATGGCTAAAAGAAGAAGCCACAGAACTGCAGTTATTTCACAAATGACAGTATGCACGGTGAATTCTATCATGCTTCATCGTCTTTGAAAATGTAACATATCCGTGCCGGATTCTCATTGTGATCACTTCAATTCAAAGTATCCAGGTGATATTAAAAAATGTATCTATGCCAAGGACACAGCGTTTTACGGTTTATAGAAAGTCTGAAATTGAGGTGTCATTGTGCTCTCCCCTCCCTCTCTCGCTCTTTTCGGAGTCTGTTATTGTAGGAGCATGCACTTAGCTAAAAGCTTGAGAGTTTTTAAGGCCTCTCAGTACTCAGGTACTCCCTCCCTCACTGCCGTCCATTTTCTTCATCCCTCTCTCATTTCTCCCTCACTTTGAGAGGCCTCTTAATCACTTCGCTCATCTCTTTAAGTGGGTTTTTATGGGGGGCCATCTGGCCAAGGTGGTGCGTTCACGGAGGTGCGCGATTATGTGGAAGCGTCTCCGCTCACATGTGTGGCTGTCTCTCCAGACAGATGTTGCACTTAACTTTCCGGCGCAGCTGCAGCTACAGAGGTGGCGGCGCGGGGGCAACTCAACCTCTAGACTTACAAACGTATGCGCTTCTTAACTGCTCGTTCAGCCCGAGGGCGGAGATGTGTAAGTTGTGTAAGTTGTGTTCATGTTTTTGAGTGATTTCGGGAGCGCCGTGCAGCACATCGGAATGCAGTTGTCATATTGTGTCATTTTGTGCGGCGGTATTTCCAAACAAATGTTTGCTTTATGGTTTCTTATCCGCCTGTTCCTGCGACGCCAGCCGTGTGCACACATTAGCGCCAGCTGTGATGAGTTTGGATGTTGTGTTCTCTCTTTTTTTTTTTTTTAGAAGTGAGAGAAAAAGATATCGCACCGTCTCACTTGTAGACTTTCTCTTCCTCACGCCCACGCTGCTGTCACCCACCCATCCTGACAGTGAATCAGCCACCGTGGCAGCTTCGCCTGAGGCGTTGGCACAATGGACAGGAATGGAGATACCTCCTGTCCCGCGTGATGGGTGGCGGGTTTTTTTTTTTGTGTGTGTTTATGGGTGGGTCTTGCCATCTCCCTGTCTCGGGGTTAAGCGTCTGCTTCCTCTCTGCACACCTGCGAGTTGAGCATCTCTCCCATCTCTCTGTGTCTGTCCGTCCCCGCTCCTCTTTATCTCCCGCTCCTTCCCGGAGAGCCGAGGCCATTGTGGGGCTGAGCGGTGTTGGGTTCTGTTCTCCCACTGCTGCCAGCTCTCCCCACGGCCCCTGCAAGACAAGGCTGTTATTGCCCCGGGGACCGCAGGCCTCAGCAGCTCTTCCTCCAAACAAATTTGCTGTAACTTTATCTGCAATTGGGCCCTGAATTGGGAGCAAATAGAGGCGGCTTTGTGGAGCTCGGGGAAGGGCGAGGGCAGCGAGCTGGGGGTTGTCGGGGAGGCAGGGGAAATGATACCGGGCTCTTTTATGTCAGGCAAAGTAGGACTCTTATCAGGAAGAGAGCCCAGACAAGGGAGCTACTTCTAGAGGAAACTGGAGCACCTATCACCTGCTTTGCATTTAGATAAAAATTCACCCTGCTGAAATAATAAAAAAAAGAAAAAGCAAAGACAGGTACAGAAGCAACTGTTGGTGTGTGTTGCACATGTGTGGCTGGCAGTTTGATACGCACACACACACACACACACACACAGTGCAGAGTGGTACACGCCACTCCAGGTCCCTTTAAATTGCTCCTTTGACTCCTCTTCAGAGAACGTCTCTAACTTTTAAAAAGTTTTAAAGTCGGGAGTTCGTCTTTGCCCACAGCAAGGGACAGCTTTGAAAGATAGAGTTTCACATTTTACTGCTCTCCTGATTTGCAAAATGAATGATAGTTGAAATATAGTGCCACGACTAAGTGAGAATACCAAGTCAGTGTTTAATCACCAGAAAACGTAAAGCTTTTTTTTTTTTTCTCCTTCCTCCCCCAGCTCTTAAGGAGACGGTATTCTTACTGCATAGCGGCAGCAAAACTGCGGATGCTTTATTTTCTCACCCATTCTGCCTGCTTTTTTTTAATTTATTTTTTTTAAATCAGACGAACACTGATAACTGTGTTCTGGATCATTTTCTGCAAGAGTACAGCAGGGGGCAGTCTAGCACCACTGAATTCTGGGTAGGCCCGGTCACTAACAGGACAACAGGCTCCCTCCCTCCAACTTAACAGGACGTCTAGTTGCTATCTGGCAACACTTAGTGCCAGCATGGAAATTGATGTAAGGGAGATAAAGGGGGAATGCTTGAAATCCAAACTTGGGCTTGTGTCCTCTGAGACAGAGCAGGGAGAAAGTTAGCCCGGTGTGTGGTTAATGTAAGCCAAAGTACTGAATATTACCCTCCCACGGTGCCACGGCTCCGAGTCGTCAGGACGCGGGTTGTGTTTTGAAACAAATAACGCAAAAATACATCTCTCAACAGTTCCCACTGATGGCCAAAATAAATCATTCTGACTTTTATGTACATCCTTGTATTTAAGGAATTATTAAGCGATGACAATGAAAAAAAAAACAGTACTGAAGTCAAACTACAAAGATTTACTGACTGCCTAAAATATTACAAATTATTCCATTGTGGTTTTGCTTTCTTCAAACCGGTGATTGTCTGTAATTATTGTGCTTATCATTCAAATGAAATGTGAAGTTTGAACAGTTCTAATACAGCGTTTAACTACATTTGAAATGCTTTAGCAGATGTCACACCATAAGCTATTATTCCAGTTTGTCTCATGACAACTGAAGTCAAGACATTTGCAAGCACAAATATTTCAAAAAGTAATAACGTTCCATTTTTCCCCACAAAGTACTTACAGTGTAAATTGTTAATTTTTTGTTCCTGACTCATCTGGGTTTTTTAAAAATCTTGTTACTTTAGCTTAAAGTTTTAGTGCTAGATAAAATCAATAAAACTTAATATGTCAGCAAAAGACCATATATGAAATTTTCAAATATTAATTAGCATGAAAAAAGTTACAGGAAATTTTGCCTGTTTTGTTGAAGCAATTGACCGACATTAAGAAACATTTTGTCCAATTTGTGGTTCCTCATAGACAACAAACAGGGGTAATAATCAGTCAATAATCAATTGTTCAACATGGAACTTTGTTCAATTTTGGAAGAGCTGACCCAAAACAGGTCAGTTTTAAAATTACAGAGTCGTCACACAGGATATTTATTTTGGTTCCTCTCATTTTTAGCACTTTTTGTCATAAATTGTTTGATTTGAAGTGTTTCATTATTTGCTTTATTAGTTTTTTCCTCATGCTTCAGATTTCTGCACCATTCAAAGTTCAAGTTATCACATAACTATTTTCTACTATGACAGAATAAGAAAAAGTTCACATTTCTGCTCTTTAATTCTTGAAGTACTTAATTAGTTTGTGAAATGTCACTAATAGTCGTGACAAACAGAATAGCATTTTTCAATATTATGACAGGTAATATTTCACCAGAACTCTCAGAGCACGAGCACGCTTGTGTGTGCACGCTGACTATGAACCGTCACCGACCACTACACCACATCGAGTGTCTTACTGCACAGGGCCGGCTTCAAATCATTCCCACAGACTACATCTGGAGTTTCATTTTTGCATTTTCCAACTCAGCCCAGCATGTTTGCGTCTACCTCGGTGTGCAGTTTTCTCTCCGCCTCTTCTGCGGTCACTGACATCCACAGCAGGCTCCTTCCCACTCTCTCTTCCCCAGGCGAAGAGCCTGCTATCTGGTGTAGCAAGCGACGGGGGGCGGCTGTGATCACCCAGTCCTGGTGGAAAGGTCCCGGCACTGCAGGGCCCTTATTACCCAGCCGGGGGGCACAGAGACGGGGCAGGGCCGACCACCGCTGGGCCTGGGTGTCCGGTTCCTCCAGCTGCCAGTCAAAACGTGGCCCTCAGCTAGAATAACCAAACGGAGGAGGAATGAAGGGGGACGACAGGTTAAACAACCTCAGGCAAATAAAGAAGAAAGTTGGATTTATTTATTTATTTATTTTAAACTAAAAGAGGATTTTAAAGCGTCGTATAAACATCAGAAGAGGGACGAACATTTATTGTACCCGTTATGTGAGAGATTAGAAAACCAGGGACTGAACATTATTACAATACAATGCATGCATTAAAGTATATTTATATTTCAGAATATGTCTATGAGTGCATTTCTTTATAGCTTCTACAAGGATATTTTTAAGACACAAACTTCTTTATTTGTCTGTTTGCACTCAGGTTGTCAGATCATGCAAATTTGTAAGCTATAATAATAAGTTTCGAATAGTTAGATTTTTTTCATTTATGATTTAAAACAGCTCACATGGTCAAAAAAGGTTATGTTGTTTATCAGTATACACACATGATTATTATTTAATATTCCCCCTCTCCAACACTCCTACAGCACTGTGTTGGATAAAGGCGTGGAGCACTTATGTGTGAAAGTGAAGTTGCGGAGAAGCACGTTTGGCTCTTTTTTGGGAGATTTGGTTGCTGCAGCGAGGCCACTCGGGTTTATTTGAAGAAGTAATTCAGCTGTGAGCATTATGCAAAGCAACCGGACACTTCTATGATTATTTTATACCTTTGTTTGCTTTGTAAACTTGGTGTCTGTTCGTTAATTTTGCATGAAATTCTGTCTGGAAGTTTGGATGCGAGTTTTGCAAAGTTTTTTTTTTTCCCCCGACACGAGGAGGAAAGGAAAAGTTGAGGAAAACAATTGACTTGTTTGTTTTGTTGAGTTGTTGTTTGCGTTGATGCCCCTTGCGCATGTTCGTGTGTGGGCGCGAGGAAAATGAGACGGCACTGTATTAGAAAAGCTCCGATGCAGTAACAACAGCCGTACATACTTATTGTTTATGGGCTGTTGATATTTACATTAACTTTATATTGTAAACACTGAAGCGCGTTTTTTTTATGCACACGTACAAAAGAGCTTAAACTTTATTTCTGTTGCCATTCAGCCAAACAGTATAGATCATTGTTGGAAAGTCTGCTTTATACAGAATAATAATCTCAATTTAAAGAGTTCTTTTTCAAACCCTCTGTCTATTTTTGTTAAATGGAGGAAAATGCAATTTAAAATGGGAATTTAAAGGAAAACGCATTAGAAATTCCACAGATTGTATCTTTAAATTCTTTTAATATTTTACACACTGATAGTTACCTAAGCAGCCAAGTGCATGTTGGCCTCAACTAAAAAATTGTGGTTTTGGACTTAGAGGGTTTTACAACTGAACTCTTCATTTCATCACTTTAGTTGCTCATTGGATTTCAAATAGAGATAAATCAGATTTTCTTTGAACAGACTTGAAATTATTTGATGCCCTTGAATTTGACAGATATAATTTGTATTTTCAGTATTCGCAGCATTTTTGTAATTACTGGTGAGTTCTTCTCCATCACACAAGTTAAATCTGAAGCTGAAATTGTCCCGTTTGTTTAAGTATCTCTTCCAGGTCAAATTTTTCCCACATTTTACCCAGCCGTCATAAAACAACAAGCCGCGATCGTTAGCATTTTTACTTTCCCACAGCTCTTGTCTCCCAGTGAGAACAATGTCCTGTTATTGGAGGCTAAAGAGCTCTGCCAAAACCAGAATACAGGGTTTTTGGAAAGGTTAATTTTCAGATGGCACTTTTCTTGTTTAGTGATGAGGTGGGAGGTATCGGGGTTACGGTTTTGGCAGTTAGGTGTAGAGGAGGTTAGGGATGGGGCACATGGAGCGAGGGTATTGGGTCTTGGAGTGACAGGGTTAGGGACTCTGGGTGGGGGGTGTGAGGTCAGACACCCTGGTTTTGGGTGGAGTGTGGAGGGGTCAGCTTTGGCGTGCTGTGGCTCAAACGGTACATGACCTCAGCCTGAGGGATGATTGACATGGAGGAGAGAGGTTCTGACGGCTTTAGCTCATCCTTCTTCTCCTCAGATGAAGGTCTAGAAGGGTCAGGGTGCTGAACTTCAGCTCAGTGACACCGGGCCTGGACCTTTGTTGCATTTTGACTCAGTTCCACAGCACTTATGATTCAACATATGAATGCGATTGTCGTTTCCAATCAAACCATATGGTCGGCGTACATTCTCGTGATTTAGCCTCGCGAGGGTCAAAGCGGGGTCCCGAACGTATGCGATCTTCTTCAGGCTGGTTTGTGTTACCACGTATTTTGTCTGTTTCCCTCCTTCCAGCTTTTTGTCATCGTGGTTTGGAACTTTGAACTCTACATGATCCCTCTGGCTTTGCTGCTGCCGTTAGTTTGGAACTACATCCGTATCGCATCGGGGAAGGACACCAGGCAAGACGTGGTAAGTAGCCTTGTAGCTTTGCCGTATCACGCTGCATTTCTTTCATTTCTCTGTAAACGCTTCTTTCCCGGCCGAACTGTACAAGGTTAAAACTCTGGTTTCAGGTCATACATTAATTCTATTTATGTACAGTTCACTGCATTGACATAGATTATACAAAAAATGCGTATTGTGATGTATAAAAACATCCCGTGTGATTTTAAGTGAGCTTAAAAAAATCATCTTTCTTTTCTTAAACAAGGTAGAATAGCATCATATAAACACATTTAAAATGTTATTTTTAATTACCGAGCAGTCATGAAGTTTAAACGAAACATGAATTTACATAAAGAAATTCTTTTTAGGCAGATTTTTTTTTTATTTTAATTAAAACAACCGTCTGCCCTTTCAGGATCTACATTCTCGCCTCAGTTTCACAATTTCTCTCTCTTTGCTTTCTTTGAGGCACAGAAAAGCAGGAAATAATAGACTGTCACCTTGAGCTACTTTATGCCACTTACCTGGCAGTATATTTATTTAATTCATTTATTTTTTTTTTAAATCTCTTATTCCAATTAAATAATGTCAAAGCAATGTCACGGAGAAACAGACATGTTTTAATCATGGCCAGGCACATTTAGCAAGACGGAGAGGGGGAAAAAAGAGAGAGAGAGAGCGAGAGATGGACTATGGCGTGAGCGTGAACAATGAAGTGATTAATTTTAATAAGTGTCTTTTCCGGGAGTGAGTTGGAAATAACCAGTTAAGAGCCCACAGCTTTTCCTGCAGAACTCTCTTCCGTCCATGTGCACACATATTTATCCCTTTATAAGGATCCTTTGGGTTAGATTGGTTCGGATTAGAAAGAGATATCCTCTAAATGAATCCATATAATGAGGAAAATCGCATTGCTGTGCCTCGTCCCGCATATAAGAATGGAATTTGAAAACTATATTCAGCACAAGTTAATTGATGAGTAGTCACAGATTCTCTCTCCATTAAAAAAAAAAAAAAGTTTGAGACATACAGGACTGGTAAACTATAGTTTGGGGGGTTCACTTAAAAAATAAAGTATTCAACCTTCATATATGTTTATCCTATTTAAGATAGCTGTACAGACAAATTAAACTCTTGAATTTTAGAATGGCAGGTCTACTTTGTAATATTCCTTCTTGCCTATAGATGGCGACATTGTCTGAGAAAAGAAACGTGCCTGAAGCCAAAAATCCTGTGTGATGATGTGCCTCTGCCTCCACTCCTAATGATATTATTTTCCTATACAATTCCTAATTAAAATGCAGCAACAAAGGTTACATATTCCTCTAGTATGCCCTTCACTTCACATACAAGCACACATAACTCCCACTTCAAGTGCAATTGCTTTTCTCTCCTCCCTGAAAGGAACTATTGTGTGTGAAGTAGCTCAGGAATTGGTCGGAACATTAAGACACGTTGATACTGTTGATACTCGTACAACGAGACATTTTAGTGCAGCAGTGGCGTTCTGCTCGGTTCTATGGTTACCCTGCGCGCTGAAACGAGAGGAGATATGAACACTTAACTGATTTACCGTGCCGACATGTGATCGTTGGTATCAGCGTTGTTAACGTCTGTCTTAGTTGTGTTTGGTTTGATAAGCGCGTACTGCATATTTAGGGGCGAAGTCTGGATCTTGGCTTTTTAGACACCGGATCGGGTTATGGATTCATCAACTGAAACGATCAGGTCTAAATTTCACAGCTCAGCCTTTTTCCTGGGCTTTGGAAAAGCCTCCGCGTATGCCTGTAAAATTCAGTGAGTAGATAGATAGCTAGATAGATAGATCATCTTGTAACGCATCAAATTAAAAGGGTATATAATGAGGAAAACCCATTAAAATATGGTGAACTTTGATGCACCAGCTCAATGGAAAAAACCGTGGATGCTGGATTGATGATGGATTAGGAGCAGGTGTGGCTGTCAGCGAGACAGACAGAAATGTGCAATTTCAAAGAAGTAAACCAAATACTTTCTGGTTGTTTCGCAGTGGTTATGTTCTAAATCTCAAATAACACGGTCATACCTCCACACAAACCCCACACAAAAGGATTTTGTCCAAATGTAGTTGAAGGAGACACTTCTTCCTTGTCTTCCTGCCTCTCTCAACATATGTGTGGCTTTGAAGTTATATGTAGCTTGAAATGAGACGGGCCCTCAGTTTCTTTCATTTCCAAAGCCTAATTCTGGTGGCATCCAAGGCCACCGCCGCTTTAATTGACCATCTTTTCTACAGCGACTGCTGTGAGTGAAGTGAGTGCACTGTACATGTGCTTCTTACACATTAATGGTCTGGAAGGAGAGTGTGGAAAACGAGGGTATGCAGCGTAGGCGTAGCTTGGGGGTGGGAATCTGGGGTTGAAACTCCTCCCAAAACTATTCCACTCTGACTGATAGCAGAAACTAGGTTTTTTTTTAAACCGATTGTTTCACAAAATGATTCACTTTTTCCAAAGACTAGAAACTTTAAATGAACCAATAGCTTCACATATTTTGCTATTTCAGAAAGCTCAAAAGAGTAATTGAAACAATTGATTTAAATAATGATTTATATTTTGAAATGCTTGAAACTAAATGAACCAATTGCATCACAAAGAATTGCTGTTTTGAAGTGCATGAAATGGTAAATGAACTAGTTGTTTCAATTATTTAGTTTCAAAATGCTCAAAACACTAAATGAATCAATTGCTTCACAAAATAATGCACTCCTAAAATGCTTCAAACACAGGAAAAAATTACAGGGTCCACAAATGATAAAAATAAGTTCTTCAGAATGTTTTAATTCCTGTTGCATAATCAAATTGGATAACAAGGGATTTCAAAACCAACAAAAGCAGTGCACTTTTCAACATTTTAAATTTTTTGTCGCAGTCCAAAACATGTAACAGAGTTGACTGTAACAGAGGTGACGATTTCAGCTGTTCAGCCTTCTGAACTGCTACATGGTAATTCATTGGATTGAAAGTTATGAGTGATTGACAAGCCATATCTAATCCATATTATATTAATTAAATTCTCTGATAAATAATTTGTCAGAGGGAGTAACAGAGGTGATGGGAAATAAAGCTACTTACTGATTTTTGGTTGTTTTTCTTCAGAAAGTTAAAA
>OMMV01077003.1:0-11882 GCA_900302635.1 Chatrabus melanurus
GTTTCCCCCTCCTGAGGTGGCGGACGGTCTTCCAGAACCTCCTTGGTGCCGACCGAAAGTCCTTCTCCATGGCCTCGCCGAACTCCTCCCACACCCGCTGCTTTGCTTCTGCTACAGCCGAGGCTGCCTTCCCTCGGGCCCGTCGGTACCTCAACACTGCGTCCGGAGTCCTCTGAGACAACATGTCCCTAAAGGACTCCTTCTTCAGTCGGACGGCTTCCCTGACCACCGGAGTCCACCACGGTGTTCGAGGGTTACCGCCCCTTGAGGCACCCAAGACCCTCAGGCCACAGCACGCAACTGCAGCTTCAGCAACAGAAGCTTTGAACATCGACCATTCCGGTTCGATGCCCCCAGCCTCCACAGGGATAAACCATTCGCATATTTGTATTTTCATTCTTCTGTTCCCTTATTTTCTTGGGGAAAAAAAGCAGATTGGTTTTAAGACCTGAGACTGGGGTGAGGTGAGGGCACAGGCCATCAGTTCAGGAGGACATTTCTTGGAACGAGCAAAACCAGTTTGTTTAGTCTATATCTGTGTTCGCAGATGTGCCAGAGGCTCCGCTCTACCTGGACTAACCCATCTTTAGTGCCAACAAAAACCATGTATTAGCTTTATCTTGTCTTGATAATGTGAGAAAAATGCCTAGAACAAGGAAACAGTCAAAAAAAAACAAAAAACACTGCAACTGGGTTGGGAAATTACCTCCAACCAATGGTAAATTTTAAATGTGATTTGGCTATAGTACAGCAGATAAACTGTGAGCTGATGAACAACAATCAAAGTAGTGAATAGAGCATCAACTGAGGTCTGAATATTTTCAAGTGTTGGGTCCGAAGTAACTCTTTTCCCTTTAAAAAAAAAAAAAAAAAAAAAAAAAAAAAGGCAATTAACGCCTAATGGCACTGGTGCTCCTTCACTAAGCAACTATCTACAATCCTGGTACTCACCTGACAGTGACAGTTCAGCATGTCTTACCTTACAGAATGCATTTAGCCCTTAACAACGGGCAGCATATGCTAGCCAAGGCACAGACTATTGTGCTTAAGGAACACTGAATATCTCCCACAGAAAAGTAAACACATGCAGGATAGACTGCATGTTACCCAGGGGTCAGCAATCAAACCAGCTGCTGTGTATTCAGTATAAATGGCTAATTGTTCTTGGAAAAATTCACAAACACACATAGAAATATGTAGGAGTGTTCACAGGGTTCAGGCCAAAGAAGGCAGGGTTAGCTGAAGAACTGCAAGCCAGCCGGCATGCAATTGGCCAAATAAGAGGGTTGTTCTAGGCTGGACGTTTGGTTCAGTTCAGGTCTTCGGAGGTTAATTTTCAACTTGGGCAAAGAAGAGCCATGCCTCATGTATCATTGTTATGGATGCAAATATGTTTTGTTTGACAGAAAAACAAAATAAAGACAGTAAGTGGAGCTGATTGTGACCATGAAATACCAATCTCTTCTGCCCTTTCTCCCGTTCTTCAGTTTATTGTGTACCCCCTGCGTGGTGTGTTTTCTGACCACACATACTCTGCTTTGGTCTGTCCAGCGCTAGTTCTGACTGACAGCTTGTCTAAGATAGAGAAGTGAAGTGAGGTGGCAGAGGCGAGGTTAATTTGGGACTACTGCACGTGTAAACACAAACGGGAACTTGAGCAATACTGTCAGTGCTCTCTGAAACAGTCTCCTGGTTTCAAACTTATTTTATTTCCTCCTACCCTGCTAGTGGTCCATCTCCGCTACTGTTCAGCGCCTATGTCACACAGCAACTCGTCGCATCCATCAAGGCTGGAGACCCAATCAATACAGACTGACTTTCTTCCCATCTGCCTTCCAGATGCATGCAAGGGGTCTCATTGCTTATGTCACAATCGACTTATCGGGTCATTTGGCTTCTTATTTTGTCACTGTCCACTGATTGGGACCCGGAAATACTGACAGTTTATCGGCACATGTGCCAACAGCAGAACTACATGCATTTGAAATTAAAGACCAAAATGAAGACCATAAATTAATAGTCGTATGAACATGGAAACAAGAAAAGGGTTCAGATGGATGTTAAAATAAAGGCATAGGCACAGGAAGCAAAAGCAGCTAAGTGAATGATTAGCATGCTGACAAATAATTCAGATACAGCCCAAAAGAAGGACCGACAAGCAAACTCACAGATGAACAGACACCCCAGGAGACAGCCAGACAGTGCAGCTGCACTGGTCTGTGGTAATGAAGTCACTGGTTTCCAAATAGCAAATTGAGGAAGCCAGAGAGAAGCAGCTGTCTGCCGTCTGTGCCACAGCCACTGTGTCAGCCTGGCCAGGGAGACAGACAGACGAAGGTTGTTCTCTCTGTCTGACACTAGCTCAACACAACACTGCAAACAAGGCAAGTTAGCAACACAGCAGAATGTGCTTTTCCACAGCAGGGCCTAGCACCTGATCTAAACAGGTAGTATATGTGCAGGTCCACTGCACAGCCACGGTCAAAATGATTGCATACTTTTTGTCCCTGCCCCAGGGGCGAGTGGTTTTGTGAACTTGGTCTAAAAAGGTGGAGTGTGCAGCTGTTACTATGGATTCTGCTGTCGTGTTGTGATATAACACGGAAGCGTAGTGGCTTCAACACAGTCAGGAAGTAGACAGCCTATTTCAGTCTCTTCTCAATCTCTCCCAGATTACTTATTTCAAATATTAATATAGCCTAACATGTAGTGGATATTAAAATGTATTCTTGTTTATTGTGTTAGGAAAAACCTGCAACCTCAAAAGTAGTGATTTTATTAAATGCAGCTTTGCGGTTATGGAGGCTTTGGTCACCATGAATTCATTTGTGACCCACAATAAACTACTTTTACAGATTGTTAAATTGTTTGTATACAGACACAGAACAAAAGTTATAAATAAATCGTTGATTTGGCTCATCTGACAAATATTGTAAGGGAAGACTAAAAGCAGAAAGAGACAAAACACAACAGAGTCTCTGCATCTATCACTCTGGCATCTGCCCCCCCACCACATTTACACACATTCAGGAAGCACACAATGATTTCCAGCTCTTCCAAGATCATGCAATATAGCCAATCACATAGGGAAGCTGTTGTCATTAAACTGCATTCAAGATCAACTCCTGAGCACAGAAACAGTCATTTGATTAAATGTCGCTGTCCACAATGGGATTTGGTTGCCTTGATAGCTGGTATCATTTGGAGTTGCAATAAAATGCTTTTTTCTCACACTTGCTGAAAAGTAACACAAACAGGGGGCGGGGGTAGTATGACACATTAAAAGTAATTACTAAGAGCAAAATTTGACAAAAACAGAGCAGAGACTTAGCTATGGAATGCATCTGTGTCATTCCCGCATCCTAGGTTCAGGTCACAACCATACAGAAAGACTGGAAGCACCAAGACCCTAAAGACTTTGGACCCTAAAGATATTGGCATTGCCAGACACCTCTGTCCAGTGATCTCATGACTCCAGTCATCTCAATGTCATAGGCCGAGCTTCAAGAAACATGAATGTCACTGCTGAGATATGAAAATCTCTCAACAAGTTTGGCACTTTCACCACATAGATACACCTCTGATGGCCAAGTTCAGGAAGTCAGTGGATGCCTGGATGTTAAGTCTTGATCCAGGACAATTGAAAACCCAAACACCGCGACTCCTCATTCAGCTTCTCAGGAATTGCAACCACAATATCTATTGCTTCCACAAAGATCACAGTATCATTTGCAAAGTCAACACATACATGGGTACATCTTTGTGAAATCTTGGAAGGTGAGTTAGACTCAGCTTTGGTCCTAACAACATCTAGTTTCAGTGGGGATTTTATCATTCAGATATTTTGAAATACACTGCATCACTAGAACATGTCTGATGATAGAACATATAAACATGTAGCCCAAAAAAGTCCCTCCAGTAAGACAGATACTTCACAATGTGGGGGTGGGGGAATGAAATAAAACTGTTTCTTCCCATCTTCAGAAAAAGGAGGGGGGGAAAAAAAGAACACCTCACAGAAACGAGAGCAAAAAAAAAAATAAAAATAAAAAAATGTTTGGCTGTTTTCCTAGTCAGTAGAGTAATTATTTAGGCACCTTATGAGGAAAAACACACTTAATTTGAATTTATTCAAAAATTCTCAAATGCAAGGATTAGCTCATTTTCTGTTTTAATTGCGATCAACTGTTTTTCTTGTTTGACTGGTATATGATAAACTGGTTTAAATAGCTTTTACAATGTTTGAACCTTGTTTTAATCGTTCTAAATTAATTGAAACTCGTTATAGACTGAATTTCCCCATTGTGGGATTAATAAAGTCTGATCTTATCTTATTTAAAAAGTGTAAAGTTCAGTTAAGATGATTTTCACAGGTTGACAAACTGTCAGACATTTTTAAAACTACTTTCAGAAATCTTACTCACTGGAGGATTTAAAAAAAATAAGTGTTTAAAAGACATTCATCAGATTAGTTGGACCACGATGAAATGATCACGTCTCTGTGGTTCATCAGCTCTGAAGGAAATTTTTTTTTTTTTTTTAAACATTAAACCAACTCATTTTCAGTTTGCTGCTGTTTGTTGTTGGCATCTAATACACCATTTACACAGCAGGGATCAGTAAACAGGACAGCAGTGCCCAGGGCTATATAGAGCAAATCCTAGAGATTTTAACTGCACTTTCACAAACTAAACACTGCTAACAGGATGTTGGTCCAGTAGCTTCTGGAGAAAAATACACATCCACAAGGCTCATTTGTTTGTATCTATTGTCTACCCGTGAATGCTAAGATCTTGACCCAAACTCTGTACTGCTCGTAATTTTGCACACTGACACTTTGTGTAAAGTTGAGCAATGAAGAAAAGGGCTTTGCAGTCTAGGTTAGGATAACACAACGAGCCATCTTTCCGTGTCTATACTATAATCTCACTGGCTGCACTTCCAGTAGCGTCCACTGGGATGTGGAAAGTATGAGTCACAGAGCCGGTGCAGGGGAGCTTGGACAGAGTCTGGAGGATGTTCTGGGTGAGAGACGCATCCGTCTGATTCATATCCTGTTCATTCAAACACGCACTTTTATTACCCAAATACACACACACACACACGCATATAAACAGAGAGTGGTTAAACTTACAGGGGAACACCGATGTCCTGACTGAAGCAACAGAGCTCAGGCACCTTGTTCTCTGGCTACTGACCTTTAGTACACCCGCACATCCACATGGACGGGAAGTGGAAGGTGACTTGCAGTAGCGTCCGCTTTGGTACTTTAGTCGTTTGGTCTTTCCAGGAATTTTACTAGTTGTTGCGGTCTGTCTGTACTGTTTAATAGGTCTAATAAACAGACGTGTCTGTTGTGTCAAATTTCACTTCCAAAATCAACTTGATGGCAATGACACTTTTGATCAGGCCCTGACCCATAAATGACAGAACGAGCCAAAAACTTTTGCTACATTAATTTTTTTTTTTAAGGAACAATAATCAGCAGATAAATCTCCCCACACAGAGAAGACAGCCCCTGAAACTGTGGTGAGACAGAGGCTCCAGAGAGCCTGAAGAAGTGTGAGACAGACGTAGATGTGTCATACTAGCCTCCAGTTGGCAGCTCATTACACACACACACAGAGGCTGGCAACGCCTCAAACAAGATTGTAGGACTCATCATCCACCTCGAGCATACGTTTTTGGGTTGTTTTTTTTCCCCTACATGTGCATCGCATCTGTGATGTGGATATGCTCGCATTTCCTCTGTGGTATTGAAACGTCTACACTGTTAGAAAGAATGTCCGCATCTTCCAAGATGCATACCTTGAGCCAAGCTTGAGGAGACGGACAATTAGGAAGAGGTGGGATTAGAATGCACTTGGGATTCCAGACGAGACAGCAGACAGTATTTCCGGTGCAGTCATGCACCAAGTTTAGCACAGGGGAAAAGAACAAGGCATCTACTTATCGCACATATTTCAGCACGGTGCACACCTCAACACACACGACAACCTTACTGCTGACGTAATGCACCACATGCTGTACTACTGTCACAACTAAATCTTACTAGCAAGGGCTGTTATCGACCCCTTTTCTGTTAAGATACAACAACACACTTTTCATGTTAATAACAAAACATGTTTTCATCCATCTCCACCATATTTTCAGAGTTCTCAGAAAAAGAAAACCTCCTGTCCTTGAATCTGAACACTGTGAACTAGGGGTGGGTGGTACACTGGTGTCATAGTCATCACGGGCGTGATAGTGCACCACGATATGGATTGCGCAATACCGTCAACACCATGATAATACAGAACACATGTTGGGCCTTCTTTTTAAATACACAAAGGAAAAAGAACACAAAATAATGCCAAATACCCATTAATTTTGAGATCAACAAACATTTTGACGCATCTCTGATCAGCACTACAGTGCTGGGGCTGTGATCAGAGCCACAGATGGAGGTGGTATGTGCACCGTGATATAATACAGTCAGTCCAAAAAGTGAAAAATGCTGTGAAATTAATTTGAGGTCATATCGCCCAACCCTAGTGTGAACATTAATAAATATATACAAAACAAAATTACACTTTTACTCTGAATTAGCAGTGGGCGGTGTGGCCTAAAAATCCACAACACAATAAAACACTGAAATTCTTTAGATTCTTACAACTGCACTACTACACGCTGCCGCTGTCCTGACTGATGTACACAGAAGGCTAAATGTCTGTATTTAACTCCTCAATTTCCTCTGTTATTTTGCCAAATAGCTCACACCCAGCATGCAGCTGAAATGATGCATTGTTATGAGGCGGAGTGAACATCAGAGTGACAAACAGCCTCTGCATCTTTTGAGTACCCATAACTCTCTTCTTTTCATTGGCTGGAACCAAACGTAAATTTCAAATCGGTGTACCATTTCAGACAGTATGCTACCCGCCGCTACTCTGAACACAATACAAACAGGGCAGTCCGCTGTAGTCATAGAGAGGTCACGAGACACAGCAAGCACTCAATGGAAGGCAAACAATCTAGAGCTTTTTTCCTCCACTCACTGGATGCTGACTTTCCAATAGGTTTGTTGTCCCTGTGGCTCAAAATGCTGCATAGGAGAACTTTGAAATAAATAAATACATAAATAAAACGAGCCAGCAAAACCACCTTCTTTGGAAGACTCTACAACACTCTAGCCTGCAGTGGTAATATTGTAAGGATGCAGCCATTAGCCTTTCAGGTTGGCAGGTTTGCCTGAAGGTATAAACGTCACACAGGAAGACTGGAACATTGGATGGTACTGCTGCTACTTTTTAATGCATGTTTTATCCACATTTAGCATGCTAACCTCACATGTTGAATGATTACAAAGTGAATGCTTGTGTATTAACCATGTTCAAAAAAATGTTTTTGTCTTTAATAAAGAAAAGTTCAATGACACACCAGGAAAAAAATTATAATAAACACTAGACAATATTTAATTACTTTGTGTCATACACTGAACAATTTCAGTGCTTTCTCCTATGGTAGCATTATGTCCCGTTTCAAAATTAAATAATTAGCTCGTGTATCTTCGAAGGGAACACAGTGATTCCAAGTTTAACAGATTTGTTTGAGAAAAAAATGCCTCTCAGATTCAAAGTCCATGATGTCAGTATCTACACTTGCATCAAGTCAAGAGAGTGACAGTTGTGCAAAATTCCAATACCCACTTTATTAAATCATTTAAAAAGATGGACACGCACATACAAACGCACTACTGTGTACGTTTTAGGCACCCTTGAATTTCGACTGGAGTGTAGCATTTTGTGCTTTTGTTCGTCAGTATATCAACAGAAAATTATAATTTGAAATATCCAAACCTTCCTAATTCAATGAAAAATAAATGAGATTTTCTTTCTCAATACACTAAAAACTAAATTAAAGGAACTAGTTTCTCAACTTGTCATGATTGTTAAAAGCTTTGAGTACACTAAATGTGCCTAACATGTATGCTTGTGTTAAACCAAAAGGTTAATTTTAGTAACAAATTGGAAATAAAACATGATCATAGAAATAGTTAATGAGTCAAAAAGTAATTGCTGGCATGCATAATTAGTACAAAACAGGACTTAAAGAGGCTCTTGAGGCCTGTATTGTGGCCTTTTGTTCAGTGCCATTCCCAGTGACCTACACGTGACCTGCAGGGACACATAAAACACAACCCTTTTAGCTGTGACAAGCCAGCCTAGCCTGATCTGATCAATCCAGGCCAGGCATATGTCCCAGGCCTGTCCCAGGCTTCTTTCACACAAAGAAGATCAACACTGATATTAAAATAAATAAATAAATACTGGCAAGGTATGGCTGTCTACTCCAAGCCACTGCACAGAACATGGAACTGGATCGCCACAAAAGAGAGAAAGGTCTGGGTAGGCATTCAGTGTCACAGACCTTCAGAGGACATTAATGAAATGTAGTAACATAGCATAATGTTTTAATTTGTATCTTCACCAAAATGACAACAGTAACTACATGGGGGAAAAAATGAAATGAACTTACTTTATCTATGGACCGCTTGAGGTGGTAGTGGAACTTCTCTTTGACCTCATCCAGGAGATACTTGAGCCTGGGCTCCTCAGATGTGCCCTGGTACTTCCTGGCAAGCTGCAGGTAACAGGGCCACTTGGCGGAGTCAAAGCCCCAGTGGCAGGTCCTCTTATCAGGTGATTTGTGTGAATGCATGACAAACTTCTGCGGTGAAAACAGCAATTGACACTCAATGCATTGGATGCAGGGCGCCTCAGGCTGGGTGTAAAACTGTGGCACGAAGAGGCCCTGGCACTTCCCCAGACACTGGTGTTCCACCTGGAAGCTGGCTTCGCTCTCCTTCAGCAGGCCTTGGGCTGACAACTTGCCACTGGGGTCTGTGGGAAAGGTTGCCCCAGGACGTAACAAAGCGTTGCATAAACGTTGTGCGTCTGTTAGTGTAATGAGGCCACAGGATGGTGCGTTGAATGGCAGGATACCCAGCACTTTCAGTATATGCAGCTGATCAGCATCACAACGTGAACAGTAGACGTAGAGCTCGTCGCACACAGTGTTGATCTGCTGCAGTGAAAAGTCACGGAGCACAGAGTTCAGAACCTGGGGCAGACAGAGCCGCTTCTCACCCCCCACGACGAAGCACGAGATTGACTCTCCTTCCAACAGTGAGTGGGTGAGCTCAGTGGAGCTGTCGCAGGGAACCAGCAGGGGGCCTCCTCCCAGAACAGGGGGGGAAGGCAAGGGGGGCATGCCAGCAGCAGAATGCTCATGGCCGGTGCGGGCTGAAAAGGCCGCTGGGCCCCCAAGAGAGCTCTGGCTGCTCAGGGTGAACTGGGCCAGAGTGTGTTTGAGTCCAGGGCTCAGGTCCAGGGCTTTGGCAGAGCCCACCACCACATGCAACTCAGCTCGACCCTCCATGTCCATATCAGAGTCATGGTGTAGCTCCTCAGCCTGTTCCCTCTTCACCTTGGGAGTTTTAGGAAAGGAGTCCAAGCTGCGAGGCATTAGGTTGATTTCTGCCATTACTCGTTTCTTAATTGGTGCGTCTTCCAGTCGCTCTCTGTACAGCCGTTTCATGTTGCCCTTGAATGAGGTCAAGTCTTTAAAAGGGGTTTTCAAACTTGCCTGGGTGTTGGCCATGTCTAAGTGCAGGTTTATTGTGGTGTCAGACTTAATTGATTCCTCTGAGTCTTTGTTTTCTCCTCAACTTTTTTCAAATAACACAAATCGTCTGGTACTTAAACAGATTCATGTTGATGACTGAAGTTCTCTATGTCCTGATCCACTTCCTAAGCATAACAAAAGAGGAATTTAGAAAACAGACCAGAGGCAATCAGTCGCAATCAACACTATAGCTAATCAATTACTTTCCTTTAAATAAACAAACATAAAATTATTTCATCAACAATTATATTATGGAACATGAAAGCTGAATGGGGTTGAAATGTTTTATGACTGCATTCTTGGCTGGGAATTCATGAGGTCAATGGCTGTTTGTATGGTCGGCTAAGCCAAATGGCCATTACCATACTTCACACAAACACGAGATTTTTTTCTTTCTTTCCCGACCCTTGTAATTGAACCTCAGGGGAAATTTGCATGGAGGTTTTCACCAAATGTTTGTTAAACTTTCCAGCACAAAGTGTGAATTTTAACAAGCGAAACCAGTTGAACAGACGTGACAACCCAGGAGAAATTCCCACTGACGTTACATTGTTAATTCAGGTTTGATAAACAATAGGTTAAGAAGAAAAAAAAAAAATCTTGAAAGTGCCTTTCTCAACCACATTCCCCCAATGTCTGCTCACCCCATGCTGACCCCCCATCAACTCCATGAAAAACAAATGATAAAAGCAGTAACAGCAGTAACCCCCTTCCTTCAGTCTTTTCACAGCTTGACATGCAGCAGTGTGGAAAGCAGCATTTTCCCCTCAACTCTAGCCATTTTTTTGGGCAGAAGCATCGTGATAGGGCATACAGTTGTTGAGATGGAATCCTGCACTTTAAAATGCAATAGCCAGTGCTGCAATACAATCAAGAGATGGCAGAATGACAGCTTGTGCTCAAAACTGCAGCATCTATCATTCACTTGCTGTAGTGTTGTGGCGAAATACTCTTTATAAGTTTTAAAAAAAAGGGAGGGTTGTTGACAAAAACGCAAAAACGCACATTCGGTTGAAGTGAATGGACTTGCAGGCTTTTTGCACATTTCAGCAGCATTTTCCACCGGCTGCGACAATGTTGCTGTGGTGCAAAATTTTCCAGCACGATTCCGAAACGTTTTTTTTTTTTTTTTTTTTTTAAGTGGGCGATCTAAAGCCTTAAAAACGAAATCGCCGTGGGTCGATTGCAAAAAAAAAAAAAAAAGTCAAAGAGGAAAAGCACCTGGTCTCGTCAGCATACGGGACTGTTTAAAACCACCCCCCGTTTTCTCATTAAAACCTGTGCAAATATTTCACTTGTAGTATGGTTTTTTGCTGCTGCAAGGACACCGCGTAAAATGCTCCTGCTCCGCTCCCTCCTCCTCTCCCAGCCTGCAGACTCTGCCTCCTCTGCTGGCTCGCCGCGGCGGCACTGGTATGCAGACGGCGCTGATAATGACATTCACTGTCTGCGCTACAGTCTGATCCGGGAAGGTCCGGCGCACAAACCCGGGCTAAGTCAAGCCTCGGCGGGGGTCAAAACCGAGCTGAACCCCCCCACATACAGCTGGAATCCCTCCGAAAAAGATGCTATGTGGACTACACAGACGGAAATCGAAATTAAACGTGTTACGAATACGCGCAGATAATATTAAAGTGTATTTAGGAGAATGAGTGTAACATTAAATCTAGTTAGCTAGCTAGCACAGCTCACCCTCCGTACCGTCGAGCACCGACAGGCTAACTTACTTCGTCCGGTTGGTCCCCGTCCTGAGCGGCGATAACGCAGACTGACTCGGAGTCATAAAGAGTGACCTCCCCCCTTCTCCCCAGCACATGGAGGCAGACAAGCCCCGCGTAGTGACAGATAAATTGGGCTGACCGAACCGGGCACAGGCGATAACGCTCGGCTCGATAAAGAGCGACACGAACGGCAGGCTAAAACCAGGTTAGCTTCGCCCCCACTCTCCGTCCGCTGCGACCGAGCGCAGCCGCTCAATAAACACGGACCGGGACGCGCTATTTACAAAAAAAACAAAGTCACAGCAAGCCACTAAAATAACGTGACTTTAAAGCCCCGTGTTGGTAGTGAACGGGGTTTAATCACTTGCCTGAACGTCGGGTCGGTCGGTGTCGCACGCTCAGGGTCTTTCTTGAGCACTGAAGCCTGGCGGAGCGTCAACAAGATGCAGCTCGAGGCTCCGCTCCAGCCCGTGACGTCACACTGCACACGCG
>OMMV01077067.1:0-10200 GCA_900302635.1 Chatrabus melanurus
ATGACTTGGATGAACTTGTTGACTCGTGCTAGCTAGCTCAGCTAATGCATTTAGCTGTTACTACCACTTTGTTACTACTGATTAAACTGTTTTCCGATTCCGCAGTGCAGGTTCCGTTAATCCACAAAGTCCTCGTCGCCATTGTAATGATCTACTTTTCACTCTCACAGACGATGACAGTGTTTTTGAATTAGCCGTGAGACTCCGGCATGTTTATTTCACTCCATGCATAACGTGCACGTAACCCGACTGACTCTCGTCTACCTTCCCGCTCCCCTCGCTGTTCTGTTTACAATCCCATAATTCCCTGTGTCCTTAAAGGTGTATTCCCCTAATACTGAACATCACAGCAGCCATCTTGGATTTTCAAGTGGCCAATCGGGCAAATTTGAAGAGTTACCTATAAAGAGTATTGATGCCAAAGTTTATACTTGCATCACCATTTGAATGATTCATAGTTATATCTGCTGCGCTAACGCCAACTGGCCTTGCTTCTGCACAGTGCAGAAGAGGGAGGGTTGAAGGGGACCAGCCGAAGAGAGAAGCCTTGTTTTGGTCCTGAAATGCTGGAGCTAGTCTGACATCTAGTGTCAGAAAAATCATGTCTTGCGCCTTTAAATAAAAGAGGCCAAGGTTTGAGCCATGGGCTGCTCCTCATCTCATTGTGGTTCTACTTGGACACATATAGTAGCTAAATGAGACAAAGCAGGTCTTGTTGTGGAGACATATGTACCATTTCAGAACTGTGTCTGACAGCCTGACCCATTATTCTAGTTTGTCAAACAGTATTTTATGGTCAACCACTTCCTGGCAGGAGTGAGACCTAACAGGACACTGGACTAAATTTTGCTTGAATTTTTTTCTAGATTAATGTCATTCAGAAATTCACTGAACGTTGCTCGGCGAGGGGCATCATGTTTATCTGATTTAATTGCATGTTTTCTGCTTTCAGGAGTGCATGTTAACGTTTCATCCAGTAAGATGCAGAATAATTTGTAAGCTCGCTCGTCTCTTCACGGCGATGCCTTTCAGATACGACTGTGAGACGAGACACTGAAGAACGGCAAACCTTTTGTTTGCCGGAATTTGCATTTGAAATGAGTGTGGGATAGATGTTCCCCTCCAGATCTCATGAATATGGACACATTGCGCGGGGCCTGTCCTCAGACTGCCCTGTTCATTTCATTCTCCCGTCTGTTTGTCAACATTTATGGTGTGTGTCTGTCTAATTGTCCATGTTTTAATTTGGTACATAAAGTAATGAGCACTTCTAAACACGAAAAGCAAATATACTCTGTACTCCACAAAATGCTGTTGTAAGAGCTGCTCCAGTGGAAAATTAATGATCACTGGTGCTTAATTAAAAAAAGAGGAATGAAATGTTAATGAGTTCTCATTATTCAGCACATCCGTCCACTGGTGGTGATCACAGTAGGGCAGCTCATGACAAAAAAACCCAAAAAACTCTAAGATCTCGGTGAGATGACTGTTTGGTGGCCTGATTTACTCTGGAGCTAATAAACAGGTGATCCACAGTGGAATTCACATTGACAGGAATCACTGATAAACAAAGTATGACCCATATTCCTAAAAAAAGAAAAGAAAACAAACTTAAAAACGTTACAGTGATCAAAGCCTGGCACTTTGCTCACAGAGCATGGTAAGTGGGGAGCAGTGTGCAGCTTCTGTTTGGGGCTCATCTCTGACCCGGCTCTAGACGGGACACCTCATTAACATTCTAGTGTGTGCAGCGGTTGTCTGGGACAACAGGGACCTCAATGCCCGACTGTCAGTGATGTGGACAGATAATCACACACTAAGTTAGTGCACCCCCACATTACCCCGTTTGCCTGCAGTCAGATTTATCTGACGGTACCCAGTCTTCTAACGCACCTTGTACACATTAAATTGCTCTTTAATCGACTCCGGCAGTTCCCTGTGAGCCTCTTTTTTCTCTCTCATTCGTCTCTGTCTCTGGAGCTGCGGGACCCGGCTGTGGGATAACAAAACCTGTCAGAAAAAGAAAAAAAATGTGCACGACAGGCCATTCATTGTGTTCACCAGCAGCAGCCGTTAGAAGGATCTCAGCGGGCTGTCTGTGTGCAAATGTGTGCACGCCTACACACGGCACAGATTAGCCTTGGAGGAGCAGATGGACACAGAGGCGACATCCTGCTTTTGGCTCTTTGCTTCAGACTAAAAGAAGTGCTGCCGTCTCCACTCACCGTTTCTTAATCCTTGACAAATGTCGCAAGTGTTTCATGTGTGTTGGAGCGACATAGGACATTTTGAAATATCGTATGATTTTGTGGCTGTCCTCTGTCCTTCTGTTACCTCTTCGTTTTGAGTCAGGGAGACGTACTGCAGTGTCAGAAAGTCTTTGTTGTCATGGTGGATACTATACAGTTATGCTGGGTTCATCTCCACCATGAACATCCTGCTGTAGCCTTGTCAGATTAAAGCGAATGCAAATGTACTCAGCAAGGTCAGTTTTATTCATGAATGTGTCTGGTTGTAAGAAACCCTTTCAGTGTTGGAGGAAATCAAATATGATGAATCATTGGAAGAAATTTTTAAATTCTAAATCCACTGCCAATATAAAGTACCGTATTCACCCCTGTGGAAGGTTTAAAGGGGCCATATTGTGCAAACTCTGTTTTTATCTACCTTTTACATTGACGTGGCTGGCGTTTCATGTAAAACATTACCTAAGTCCAAGAACTCTGTGACTGTGCTTGTAGAGGTTCGCCTTCTATAAGCAAAATTAAGGAGTGAAACAGCTAATTTGGACTATTGTAGCAGGTGTCACAGAAGTCTGTATGTGGTCTCCTGTTTGCTCTGTAAGACACGCCCACTGACCCGTGCACTCTGTAGGAAGAAGGAAGCAGGTGCCCCTCCTAAAAGCGCAGTCACACCTAGCCGTTTATCGTCTACCCTGGGTGCTGCTTCGCCCCGGCCTGCTCAGAATCACTGGACAGTGGTGTGTTGAACCCCTCTCCCACACGTTGCCACATTGGCAAAAGTCCCACTTGTTCTATTGAAGCGCTGGCTAACGCCGGTCTCTGCTGGGCTCCACTCGCACCATGTTTTGGAATGGCGTGCTGCATTTGAGGTTCCCTACCAAACTCCAGTAATGTGAGTTTTACTGATGTTTGACCAATTTTCTCGACTTTGGCCTGCGTTCACTACACGCTGGGGTAAATGCCATAGTGTGACTGCGCCTTAACGGGAAGTGGGTGTGACAGGCAGCATTTCTTTTCCATTTAAAGCAGCAGGCACAGAAAAATATCATCTTCTTCAGACGTGAAAATGAGTCGTTTAGGATACAACACCTTAGTGTCTTGATTCTACCTAAATTCCTATTGTTGGAGGGAAAACCAGGATTTTTCAACCTGGGCCTTATTTTTAGATGGCTTTGGGTTCAAATTTTAACTCAGGACAAAAAGGACTTTTAATGGTTCAGTACTGAGTTAGAATGCTAACACCGTCACGGGCTAAACAGCTATATAATGTAATGGTACGGGGGCAAGCTAAAACACTCCAAGTAAATCACTTCTGTCACCAGCGAATCGGCAAAACTGTTATTGGAAGTGACTGGTAGCATGGATAGAATCCCTACAGATGCACACTTGTGCATGTTTACCTTAGTAAATGTAAAAATCTTTTTAAAAACGATTGATAACACAGTTAGCATCAACTCTGCTGTCGGTGAGGGTGTCGGTCCTGTTGTAAGCAGAACAACAAGCCCCTCATTGACAATCAATACTGGACCTGTTAAAACAATACTTCCCTGAGTGAAAGGTTGAACCAAAAACCATTGAAAAATAAGGCCCAGGTTGAAAAATCCCAGAGTTCCGCTTTAAGACATTTAAAGACGTTGCAAATATGTTCATCCGCATTGGCCCAAACGTCATAGTTTGACTATGCCTTTAGTAAGCCATATTAGCTTGGTACAAACATGAAATATGTCCACTTTAATATTTTACAGTTTTTAAAATTCATGATTCACAGTGTTTAATAATTTGATGTATATGGAAGTGACAAGAAAAAAAACAAGGAAAAACTAATTTCTGGAAAGTGATCAAAATGAATTAGAAATATATTACTACTAATAATAATAAGAAGAAATAACTGTACTGGGCTCTGAGTCAGCCACTCCAAGACATTCATATGATTATTTTTAAGCTGTTCCTGTGTTGATTTACTGTTCGGAGTCACTGTTTTGTTGGAAAACAACTTCAGCTTTCATGCAGACTGCTTCAGGTTTCCCTTTCATGATTTCCCTGCATTTTGCCACATTTGTTTTTTTTTTGCATTTAAGTCTCCAGGTCTCTCCCGCAGAGAAGCAGCCACACAGCATGGTGCTGCCACCAACATACTGTCCAGATGGCGTGTCTATGATGGCGTGCAGCGTTTGGCTGACACCTAACATAGTGTTTAGTCTGATGGACAAAAAGCTCAATTTTGGCCTCATCAGATCAATGAAAATTCATTTCATTTCAGATTGTCCCACATACCTTTCAGCAAACTGTAGCTGAGCTATCATCTGAGTTTTGTCTCTGTCATACTGCTATGACAGTGCAGCACAGTTGTCTGCACAGCCTGAATCCTTTCCCCCCTTTTGATGACATAAATTGTATAAAACCCCAAGGTTTCCCAAATGTTTTGACAGCACTGTATGCTGCACTGACTTCCTGTATCCCAAAACATACTGTGACCTTAATCCTACGTGTTGATAATGAGCTCTGTACTAGATTATGTCTTGTTTGGGTGTCCTATTTTAAGAGGTCACAGCTTCTGACATATGATCTTTGTTAGAGTCCCAGACCAGGAACCCACCAAATCCTTGTGTTTGTCTCCCCAGATTATGATCTGTCCAAGCTTAAGGACTTCATGGACCAGCAGGTTGATTCCTACATTGAGAAGGGGATCATCACTAAGGATGAAGGTGACACCATCAAGAGAATCTACAGCAGCCTGTAACTCCATCATATGTCCTCCAGTCATCTGCTGGTCCCTGAATCCAAGAGCTCCAAGAAAAGCCTGGGTAGTTCTTATTTTATACAGCATGGTAAAGCATATATTATGTATTCAAAGCAACCAGGAAACACTATTCGCTTAAACATTTCCCAAATGCATAGTAATAAATAACTATCCCTTACTCTGACCAAAACAATTAACTACAGTTGCACGCAATGGTTGCGGCATAATAATCACTTTAATAAGAAATAAATCAAAAATGTTTCATGTAACCCCTCACACACCTGACAATTTATTACATTAAGGACTGATATTTTTTTTTTTTGAAATAGAGTACAACGCTATAGGTTAGTTCTCAAACGTTTCTGAAGCATTTACCAACAAAATACATGTATATCAAACTATACTCGTTCTACATTATCTGTCTGAGCCCATTATGTCTCTTTTCCAGTGTAAGTGTAAGATCCTAATGTATTCTTGCTTTTATTCTACCAAAAATATATTTTGTGCATCATGTCAGTGCCCTCTGTTGTTATACTTCTTGGAGCCCAGGGGGCAATGTTTATTGAATTTCTCTCAGCTTGTCTCTGTGTTAAAACATTTCCATCCCTTTAAAGACACAAAATGAAGTATTTTTAAATGTAAATATTTGTGATTTTTTTCCTAAAGCAATTAAAGCATTGCCTTTTCTTTACACGTGTTCTTTGACTCCGACACAAAACTGAATCATATATCAAAAAGAAGAAAAAAGAAAAAAAAAAATTGACATCCAACAAAGTCTGTACAATAAAGTACTCTTGAGTGACCGGAGTGGGGGAAAAAAAAAAAATAACCTCATTTATATACAGAAATATGCACAAATGATCCTAAATTATAGTCAGGTTATGAACTCCTCAGGGGGGTATTTATGGTGGAAGTATCAAGTGAAACAGAGACATTGTACTTCGCTTTAAATACAGATTTATTCTCCCTCAATAAAACCAACAGAATTGTAAAGCACATTAAAACAGCTGTCACAGGCAAATACACACACGCATACACAAAGGCACTCACACTTCAAAAATATATAGTCCCTTCAGTTCTAAAAAGAAGGAAAATAAACATTTGTACAAAGCAAACATAAGTTAAAAGGCTCGAGTCCATTCATTGCTCCTGTTTGGATTGTGCACATACGGAGGGGCGGACACCGATGACGACATACAGTTTCCAGTGGTGGCGCTATTCTATGATGGGATTTCGATTATCAGAAGTAGTTGGCGAGTCTAACAAGCTAATCCTTCTGCGACTGGTTAATGTGAAAGTAAGCAGCAGGTGGGTTCTGTACAGCAGCTCGTGCCTCTGCTATGCATCTCCACGTAAAACCGTACAAAACTTCAACAATCATATACGAGTATATTAGAACTGGTACATATCGACAAATGAAAGGCAAAAAAAGACTTTTTTAAATTTAACATGGTTTTGGTTAAAAGCAATAAGGTAAAGAAAACTGAGCAATGAGGTGGTTGCGAGCGTCTGTGGCTCCTCCTTTAAATCTCTTGGTATGATGTCGTGGGGGCCGCCGAGTTCTCCTCACTGCTCCTGGAAATTACAAGAATATTCACTACTTTTAGTTTGCTTGACATTTTCCACAGTGGAAACAAACATTTCATTCCTCCCCTCCCCCTTTTTAGTTCAGTGCTCAGCACAGTGGATAGGTGTGCACTTTGTGTGAATAATGGATGAAACCGTCACAGCTGACGGGCAGACTTTGGTCTCGGCACCACACAACAACATCTTGGGCTATACGGTTAGCTTTTTACTCATTTAATCTGGGACTGTCTTTTTTTTTGTTACTTCAGAATTACAAAGTTGTTCTTCAGGTCCATACTTTATCAATGGAAGTAAAAGAACAGCTGCAATTAATTAGGATGTGACATATGGATGAACTAACATCAGTAGAGGATCAGAAGTAACGAGAAAAGACACGTCTGACACCAACACTGAGGACAGAATCAATTCTCCAACTATGGAGAAGCTTTTTTTTAAATGAAATTCTTAATGCATTTTTGTCTCCAAGAGGCCTTTTATGTAACCGAGCACCACTGCAGAGGAATACAACGTACATTCCAAAGATACCAAATCAGAGATCAGACACTAGATTTTCAACCACCGTGCATGCACAATAAAAAAATAAATAAATAAAATTTTAAAAAAGCATCTGCCATTCTCCATGCGGTAAGAATGTGTGCTCCTCATACTGTCATTCAGAGCAGGTCTTCTGTAGCACAATCCAAGACCCAGGGCAAAGTGAATAAGGAAGCCATTACTAGAGTCTGGTCCATAAGTAGTTAGGCAGTGACCATTTTTGTCATTTTGTCTCTGTACAATGGGGTTGAAATTACGGTAAACAACAGAGTTGGGCTGCACAATTAATTGCACTGCGATCGTAATCGCTACATTAGCCTGTGCAATTATATAATCATCAAAGGGTGTGGCGTGGCCCCGGCTACAGCCCAGAGCCCTCACAGTCACACAAACTGGACATTGGGGGAATCATGTGCTTGGGCGCAGTCCACAGTGCCTAGTGTGAACACACCCTTGAGATGATCCTGACAAGTCTTTGGAATGGCAAATGTTTCCCCTTAATGGGTGCCACACCTTTGACCTCCTTATCAGAAGAGCAGCAGACTGATCACATCAAGACAACAGTGTTTTAAAGCAGACTCGGTTGATTTAATCAAGCATTTTGTCACCAAGGATGAACGCTCTATCCATCACTCTGAGCTACAGACAAAGAAACTATCCCCCGTCAAAACACACACGCTGTCTGACGAAGGCAAAGGTAACAATCTGCTATTTGGTACCCATTAGCAAAGCCAAATGTGGCATCCGAATGGAAAAATGATTGAAGTGATTGCTGCGAACCCGAGACCGTAAAGCATGTACGTACGGGCTGCAGCAGATTCACAGAATAAAGGAAGCTGAAGTGTGAAGAACTCACAGCAAATGCAGAAACGGTGTTTAATGTTCGCTCAGCACGGCCGATGGAACAACAACTTAAAAGACACACTACTGGCACAGAAGAGCCCTGTATCAGAACAGATCAGAACAGCGTACAAGATGGAAAAGATTGCACTTGTGGCTGTGGTTTGTCAGTATAACACAAATATACAAGCAGCTTGGAAACTGAAGTGACAAGGCATCAAACACTGGTGGGAAATACTACGCCACTGCACCATGCAAACTACCACCTCACAAGAGTAAGAAACCAAAGGCTTTTAAAGGTCACTCACAGTGCAGGTGGACAATAACCCCAACTTTACTGCGAAAGCAATCAGGACTATTTTTAATACGGCCAACAAATTGTGGACAGGTCAATCACCTGACCTGAATCCAATCGAGCATGTTACTTGCCGAGGTCTGAGCTGAAAGAAAACGCATCAAGAATACAGACAAATTGAAGACAGCTGCAGCAAAGGACTGGCAGATGATCACCAGAGAGTAAACCACAGCGTCTGCTGATATCTTTGGCTTTCAGGCTTCAGGTAGCCATCAACTGCAAAATGAATTCATTAAATTCCTGACAGGTTGTCCAGCTGGTGTGATCCCACAAATATAGCAAGTCCTCTAATCCCTCACTGTTCCCATAAATACCCTCAACTTAAACGAAACGACACTTTGAGCTCATATTTCCTATTCGCTCTCACCAACAAGCTGTGAAAAAGAAGTAAAATAACTGTGCGTGTCCAAATATTTATGATCCCAACTGGAAATTAATGGTGACATCATAATAACCAATACCACAGTGTTTTACACGTTCCATGAAGATGCACGTTATTGTAAAAAGGAAACAGAAGTACTGCTTACAGTTGAACAGAAGAGGTTTGTGGTTGACTTTTTTTTTTTTTTTTAAACTTTGTAGTGAGGAAGCCAGACAGACATATGGTCTGTGTTTGCTTTGGGACTTTGTGGGAACAGACTAAATACGCTGTAGAGCTAAAAGCCTTTGATGTGCACAGACCTGATGCACATGCAGACCTTAACAACCAGCACAGCTTTGCTAAAGCTTGTAGGTAAACATTTACAGATTTTATAGGACACTGCACACTGGTCCTGAGTTAGGAGCACATCACAGAGAAGCTAAGAGGAAACGCTGTTACAAGAAGAAGTTTTCTGCAAAAGTTAGACACTTGTCCTAATTTTGATACACTGACCAATAGTGTTAAGATTTATTAATTGGACCAATTACTGATCACCGATCACATGGTGTGTGTTGTGTTTCTATGGTGAAATATCGTCATAGAAACCAAATCTAATGAAGAGGTGAAGCTGCGGCAGCTGCCAGAAAGCTCAGGTCACGTTACCCTGAAGACAAGCGCTCAGACCAACAGCTGCTGTAGGAGGGCCTGCGTCCATTCTGCAAACACAACACTTTGTGCAAAACTCATTCTAAGCGTGCGGCGTGGAAATGCAATCCGTCTGTGGCTCAGCCCTGAATAGATCGACAGCACCAATTAGGCCTGCCGCTCTACAAACACGCCAGGAAGCCAGTTCTACTTCACCAGTGAGCTGGTCTCAGTGTCACGAGGTCAACGTGCTGCTCAACACCCGAGTGAGGTGTGTGCCATCAGACTATACCGCACAAAACGTCCCACACCACACGAGAACGTGATATTTATCAACGTGATATGCCGACATACAGTCCTGGTCAGAATCATTATCAAGAACAGAATTTAAAATATGTTCAGAAATAAATGCAAATGAACCCATTTTGTGTAATCAGAATATTTCATAAAATGTCCAAAGTTATTGAACAACAACAACAAAAAAGCTTTTCACATCGTGAAATTTAAAAAATGAATCCGGAGATAAAACGTACATGTGACAGTTACTGGTACCTTTTGATGAAGTTACAGTGAATCACTTTTACAACCAGCTTTCTTGAGACAAGTCAGTGGATGGATTACATGAACATTTCCAAGTCAGTGAATATGTCTTAGGCTTCATTTCCATCCAACAAGAAATACAAACAGTATGGTACTGATGAGGCGTGTAAGTTGAAATAAATTAACCAGAAGTGCACACAGTAAATACACAGCTCATTTCCATCTGTATTTACTGCAAGTATTTGATTAAAATATAGTGAAACAACATGAAAATAAGGTCTCTGAGTTGAACTATGTTTTTGCATTAACTACAGTAAATTAATATGAAGTTAAAAAAAAAAAAGTACATTCATGT